>NW_023609373.1:0-20987 GCF_013339725.1 Rhipicephalus microplus | reverse complement strand
ATATATATATATATATATATATATATATATATATATATATATATATATATATATATATATACTTTCCGGAGTCCTCCACCACGGCGTCTCTCATAATCAAATGGTGGTTTTGGGACGTTATATATATATATATATATATATATATATATATATACATATATATATATATTATATATATAATATGTATCATAGTTTAAACGTATATATATGTAATCAGTGCTGTGAGGTTAATCAGTCGATGAAACTATCAACCTAGTTAGCATATGTCCTGTAAAGAACGTGCATTTGTTCCAATTGCTACTTAATACACACGTGTTTATGACAGCTACCATGGCCCAATTTTCGGAAGGAAAATCGAAAGCGCCGGGTAAAGATTAACACTATAACAAATAGCATTAAACTTATGAATCAAGAAGGATTCACTTACTTTCTATCGTGATTTGTATTGAAGCCAGACTGGATAATGGTAGCCCTAATTTTATCGAAACCGTGGCCACACCGCTTTTTTTTTTTGCTTTATCGCCTGTTATCAGACAGTATATACATGAACAAGGAGGTAACGGTCACAACAAAAACTATTGGCAGTCTCTCTCGGTGGACAGACACTACTTTCAAATTTTTTTTGAGAGTTGTCACCCTTGACAACCATTCAGTTACATACTCCTTTGCTTTCTGGAGTTAACACAACTTCGACATGCACTATCGATAGTACATTCTTGCGGGTTTCGTATCTGGATCACAGTGAAATTCTGCCATATGGGCCCGCTATAAACAGTGGAGCTCTGTTACCATTATTATGTCAAATGGCAAACCATCCGCATTATCTCATCATGAACCATCCTCATTACGAACCATACGGTATCAGATTTCTCCACTGAGCTTCGCCGCTGTTTGAAATTTTGTTGCAAACGATAGTTATGGCCCGAGAACAGAACGACGACGCAGAAACAAGAAGGACACAAAGGACACGAGCGCTCATGTCCTTCGTGTCCTTCTTGTCTCTGTGTCGTCGTTCTGTTCTCGCGCTATACTTATCGTCATCGTCATGTCATACGAACTAGCCCAAGCTGACACACTTTTTGTTGCAAACTTGTCTTAGGGAGCCTGGGTGTCGAGAAAGAAATCGCGTTTATTAGTAATAAAGCCTTTCAGAAGAGTAAAGCAACAATCCCAATCAGGTGTCATTACATGTGAATCGCACAGCACGTGGGTTGTAAATGCTCCAAACGATTAGAAAAGCTTGTTCTTGATCACCTATTAACTGTGGCACAAACCAATTGACCTTTATTTCTTCATGATCATGAGCCACTGCAAAAAAATTGCACAAAAGTTCTTGCAAATGTGTAGCGTATACCATGCTTCTCCGAAAAATGACGAATAGCTTAGTGAGTGCATGCCTACTACATAAATATTATGATTATTTATGGCGTAGTGGATGCCCAGAAAGTGTACTTGTTGCAGTTACCCAAATTGTATTGAAAATGCTTTGAAGGGTCGCTCTTCCAGGTTTCTCTGTGACTGCGCTGCACGTTCCGTGCAGGCGTGTTTTTTTTCTCGCTTAGTTTCGCGAGTCTTTTAACTTAGGTGAGTATAGGTATTGAATTTGACCTGATTTTCTTTGCTATGAGAGCATATAATGTCAATTTATTGTGATTTTACGCGTTATAACTTGCTGTCGATTTGCCCACCTTGCGAAATTCACGTATTACTTCACTCAAATTTTCGACTCCTTCAGGAAGATATTTAGAGTTAACTTGCCTAAATTTCACTTTATCCGAGAGTCTTGCAATCTAACAGCTCCTGTGGTTCGCCGCCATTACTTATCCTTTTTTTCATGGATTTCTGTCATCCTTGTACACGCAGTTCTGGCTAATATTTTTAATTGCCGTAAATATGGGCAGTATTTCCGTAGTGTTCAGTTTATCATTATTATAACTTCCCCAAGTAGTTCGTTTAAAAGCAGAAGTTGCTATTTTTAATTTTTAATGTTCCTAACAATTTAGTTGCAATTTTATTACCTTATCTCTCAGTCACTCTACATCTAAATAGACTTTTTGTGGGCCAAGCAACATTGTTTTATTGCCCATGAAAGGCATTCAATTTGTTTAACTAATGAAAACTTATTTCCAAGTGCACGAGACGCTTCTATGTACGACACAAGCCGATACGTAGCATATTGCAAGTACAGTGACCTCACAACTTTTATGAAGCAGTGCAATCCCAGAAAGACGCTTGTAACAGCGTTGTGAAACTGTGGTAAAGCGTATTTATTAGCAACACTAGCGCGTAACATCCTCCTGTGAATTTCCGCTCAAGTTAGGCCTCTACGGGATGGCACTGAAGCCACGAGGGCTAAAAATATTCGCGTGACCCTGTGAGGCAAGAGCTGCAGTCAGACACGCCAGCACACCAATAGGAGCTCGGAATACTTGATAAACCTTGCTGTCACATCCACCTCCACGTATCCAGAAAAACCCGTCCAAAGGACTGTGCATCCACTCATCTCAGGAGCGGACAAATTCAGTGTTAGCGTACTTGCCTTCCCCCTTAACGACTGTTAATGAATATAAATGGCTAGGATGGCCAGCCACGCCGCACTCTCACTGAGAGTGCGCTACCGTGTCAGTGAACCCCATGACGCAATGCAGAGGAGATACATTCGCTGGAGCATGACCTCACCAAGTGGCCCCAGTTTTCGTTGAGACGAATGATGAGCCGTTTGAAAACCACAAAACGCTAATAAGATGTAAATTTTTATTGCTGTTAGTGACCAAGTTGCAGCAAGTTCGAGCTTTCGAAGGACAGTGCATTGCAATGACCGTTGTGCAAGGCGATGTGCTCTAAAAGTGTTACTTTCCCATGTAAAATTACGTCTTTGTATATCAATGTTACATGTCATACGTGAAGCCTTTTCATAATCCTGAATATAAAATATCACTGCATCTCCTTGAGGTGAATGAGTATGAGTGGGCGAAGTAGTGGTATCATTGGGTGTTACCGTAAATCACCCGTGACATTGCACACTCACGTATGTATAAGAATGACAAAGCGGAATGCAGTTGTACACAATGTTTGAGTCCGGCTAGTGGAGATGCTAGACGGACTGCGAGTGGACCTGAAAGAGTGGTCCAGGCGTTGGACAATGTTTATTGGTTGTGAATTGTACGCCGTGTTGAGTTGTGGAATTCGTTTCACCTTATTTATCTGCTGTGCCCATGAAATGTAGACGCATGGTGGTATTATCAAATCAAATCTGTAGTTGGCAAAGACAAGGTATGTGCACGTTCTACTGGTGTTTGTTGGCTGCCTCCAGTAATTCTAAATGCATGGTAGAGCGTATCGAGACGCCCTATACTGCGCAAGCCAGCAGAATTGCCGTTGAGCCGCCGTTTCACATCTTACGTTAGTTCTCAATGCCAGAAAGAGAAAGTTTCATTGTCATTATCATCTGGCACCCTGCTGCTGCTAACACGCTTATTCTTCATCTTTAGCATCATCATCATCATCATGGCACATATTTAATACAACGGACACTGCACAGCGGATAAATCTAGACCATAAGGTACTTCGCCTCTCATAAAACAAACATGACTCATCACTCCTTCACATGAATCAATAAAACTTGAAAGTGAAAATTGCCTTAACCGTAGTTATGCTCATTGTGTAGTGATAAGGGCTTGTAAAGGTGTTTTGGTGTTTGGCATTGTTTACATAAATGATGACACCCAACCAGTAATAATAGAAGTCAGAAAAGCCTTGGAGAGCATGCAAAGTAGCAAGCTGCTGGTGAGGATCATGCAACATCAGATCTGCTGAAACATGCAGGACAGATTGTGTTAGAAAAGCTAGCCACACTGTTTACGAGCTGTTTCCTGACGGGAAGAGTACCAAAGTCTTGGAAGAATGCTAACATCATCATAATATATAATAAAGGAGATGACAAGGACTTGAAAAAATAGAGGCCGATCAGCTTGCTCTTCATAGTAGGCAAGATATTTACAAAAAAATGCTAACCGAGTTAATAGAACATTTGAATTCAATCAGCCAAAGGACAGATTTCGAACAGGCTACTCAAAAATCGACCACATTCATACTATCAATCCCTAATAGATAAATGCTCAGAATATGGCCAAACACATACATCCCTTCATAGAATACGAGAAGGCGTTCGATTCAGTAGAAATATCAGCAGTCATGCAGACACTGTGGAATCAGGGCGATGAAGCATATATGAACATCCTGGAAGAAATCTACAGGGGATCAATGGCTACCATAGTGCTTCGTAAGAAAAGCAACAGAATACCAATCAAGAAGGGTGTAAGGCCGGGAAATACAATCTCCCCAATGCTATTTACCGCGTGCTTACAGGAGGTTTTCAGAGGCCTAGAATGGGAACAGTAAGGGATGAAGTTAATGGAGAGAACCTTAGTAACCTGCGATTCGCCGATGATATCGCATTCCTTAGTAACTCAGGGGACCAATCGCTACTGCTGATTACGGAGTTAGACAAGGAGAGCAGAAGGTGGATCTTAAAATTAATCTGCAGAAACCGAAAGTAATCTACAACAACCTTGGAAGAGAGCAGCGTTCGAGATAGGTAATAGTGCACTTCAAGTTGTAAAAGACTATATTTCTACATAGGGCAGGTAATAACCGCGGAGCCAAACCACAAGATTGAAGTAACTAGAAGAATAAGAATGTCGTGGAGCACATTTGGCAAACACTCTTAAATTATGACAGGTAGATTGCCACTATCCCTCAAGAGGAAGGTATACAACAGCTGTATCTTGCCAGTACTTAGCTACGGAGCAGAAACCTGGAGACTTAAAAAGAGGGTTCAGCTTAAATTGAGGACGACGCAGCGAGGAATAGAAAGAAAAAATGGTAGGTGTAATCTTAAGAGACAAGAAGAAGCAGAGTGGATTAGGGAACAAACGGTGGTTAAGAATATCATAGTTGAAATCGAGAAGAGGAAATGGACATGGGCCGGGCATGTACGCGTGGACAGGATAACCACTGGTCATTAAGTGTAACTAACTGGATTCTCAGAGAAGGCAAGCAGGTTAGGGGGAGACAGAAGGTTAGGTGGGCAGATGATATTGAGAAGTTGTGGATATAAATTGGCAGCAGCAAGCACAGGACCGGTACTGGTAAAACATGGGCCTTTGTCTTGCAGTGGACGTAGTCGGCTGTAGAGGATGATGATCGTGAAGTGAATGAACTCACGTTGACGTCTAATGGAACAGCTCTATCACGACGACTAACACTCTTGATGGTTGTGGCAGCTGAAGTTGCTAAAGTATACCTGATTGATATGTGGTGTTAACGTTACAAACCTTATATGGTTAAAGGCCTTAATGGGGGGCTTCGAAAATTTCGTCTACCTGAGGTTCTTTTCGTGCACCCAAATTTGAAACACACAGGCCTACAGCATTTTAGCCTACATCAAAAATGCAGCCGCCGATGCCGGGATTCAATCCCGTGACCTGTGGACAGCCGCCGCGTACCTGAGCCATTAGACCACCGCGGCAGGGTGCTAAACAACACCTGAATACAGCGTATGGTGATTCCCGCGCAATGGTAGCATCGAGCAGCACGAAATAAACACCGGTATATATATGCAATGGTTCAAAGCGTCATGAATAAAAGACAAACGGTGCGATGTGCGCTCCTGAGTAATATGGTTAAACTAAGCATGCGCTGATGCGTAAACCCATGGCTTCAGCAACACGGAGATAGCGTAGCTTAAGCACGTCCCTCTGGCCCTGTCCCCTCCTCGAAGACACGGCTTTCGCCCGTCCACATCATTGCCTTTCTTCAGCGCTTACTGCAGTACTTTCATTATCGGCGGCGAAACACTATCGGTGCATGTGGAAGTTGCACTATTCCGACAACGAGCGCCACACGTAGGCGAAAGGCAAAAGAAGATCAAGGACGAGTTTCCGATGCGAGCACGGCCTGTGTTTTTGAGGCCATCGAGACGCTTTAATCAATATTTCTGAGATTGCGAACCAGTGCATAATCTCGGGTGCCATGCTCTAACTGCTCCATCGACGAATCGTTCTTTATTGGTGCTAGCAAGTAGCATGCTACCTTACTTCTCGTAATCACTCACAGACTGTGGCACTACCCAT
Source organism: Rhipicephalus microplus (assembly GCF_013339725.1). Taxonomy (NCBI): domain Eukaryota; kingdom Metazoa; phylum Arthropoda; class Arachnida; order Ixodida; family Ixodidae; genus Rhipicephalus; species Rhipicephalus microplus. The sequence continues at coordinate 14,853 of NW_023609373.1, read as the reverse complement.
TCGTTACACAGAGCACCGTGAAGCACACAGTAAACATTTTACACCCAAAAGGGTGTAAATGGCTTGTTCCATGAACGACACCCTAAGGGTGTTAATTCAGGACTTTTCAAAAAGTGTGTTTCTATGCACCCTTAGAATAGGATGTACATGTAAAGAAACTGTAGGGTGTTACAAAAACATCCTTAATGAAGGGTCTTCAATGTCCTTCACTTTTTAACAGCCACTGAGGAGGTGCGAGACGGGTGCACAATGTTCAGTGCCTATGGCAGCGGTGCCAGTATTCTTTTAGACTGCAGTAATAGATATCAGCATGCACTGATTACACACTACTTGAACGAAGTGGTCCTGCTTGGCAATGGTGCGCCACCTCTCGAGCTCCATTCATTGCGTGTGGGCAAAATTAAAACGTGCAATCGTGTATGAACTTCTGCCGAATATATATATATATATATATATATATATATATATAAATAAATATAATATATATATTATATATATATATATATATATATATATATATATATATATATATATATATATATATATATATATATATACTCACAGTATATGCATAATGCGCGTTACAGAAAACTAAGCCTTGGTGCCCTTGCATATTGCATTAATTTATAAGGCAACAAAGCTTACTTGGTAGTTGGTGCCATTCCTGTAAACTTTTTTCAGCCACACAACTTTGTCACCAGACGTGTAACATGTTCCGTATACGTACACTGCAGTGAACGTGGTGAGATATATAAGGCTTGTTTCTACCGCACCTCGTATCTGTCTCGATAGGTGAGTCGGTAGTGCACCCGGCTCTTACCATCGTGGGTCTAGATGTCGGAAATTTCATTTGGACTGGGAAAGTTCTTCCTCTCTTTTTTTTTTCATCTCAGTTGGGTTAGAACACAACTAAGATGAAACACTTCTAAGTTTGAATATTACGCCACTACCGAACCTGTGAGTCATAATTGCAGCCATAATTTAGAAGTGTGCATGACGATAGTTATAGCGCGATAACAAACGACGACACAGAGACAAGAAGGTGTCTTTCGTGTCCTTCTTGTCTCTGTGTCGTCGTTTTGTTCTCGCGCTATAACTATCATCGTGCAGCCATAATGTTCGGTGACGCATAAACATATTTATGCAATGTTCTTTCTAGGAAAAATTTCTGATTTTTGCCGCTCAAGTCGTCAAACTATGGCAGTCTCTTGTGTCTGCGTTTTTAGCGTGTAATTTTGAGCCTTTTTATCCTACCTCACATACTCTTGATAGGTATTTCACCTGTGAAAGGTTTTGTGTTACTATCTTTGTATAAAAGAAGCCCTTATTACTTTGCGAAACGTAAACTTTCATTCCTTTTAAACACCTTCGTTACAAATTACAGTTTGAAAATTGTGCAGAAAACTGTCAGCAGTGCATTCAAGGGAATAATTTTGTTCTGGATATTGTACGAAGCTGGTACATTCCCACTCAATTACAGTGTATGCTTTATTCTGTGAATCGTCTATATAGGGCAGTCTACTACCAATAAATAAAGGTAAAGTATAGAATCAATAGCAGCTGCACCCTTCAATATCCACATTTATCATTAGCGCCATCATCTTATGTCCAGTCCGGGACAAGGACCTTTCCCATAATCTCCAGCCCATCCTGTTCTACGTTATAACTCATTCCCTGATTGCATTCAGCCTCCTATGATCAAAGACAAGGGTTAATGTCCTCTTGAGGCTACCGATGTGCTTCGGCAGTGCATTAATGTTAAAACTGTGACTGGTTGCCATGAAGGAAGAATACCCCTTGACATATTTTCTCTCGTCCACTTAAAAACATGAGAAAATATCCACGTTTTGCTACAACAGTCCCAAAAATTATTAGTGACATAATGGGTAAAAGATAATAAATAGTTCTTCCTTGAACTCCTCCTAACGAAACATGCTACCATAACGCTCTGTCAAAAGAAGCTCTAGCTGACGATATTTTCTAATAATACTCGTGTGACAAAAGCGATCCGCGCCTCAGCAAAGCAACGTCTTCCGGGGCCTACTTTTCTCAGGTTTGCATTGTGCTTCACATAGCTCTGCCGTACCATGCCAGGAATCCATATTTTCTGATATTACGTATTGAGCACGTTCCCGGGATGGAGCGCATGTCTAATCTGTTATTTTGCGGAGGTGCGGGCAACTTTGTTTAGGAGAGCGAGATGTCTTTCAAATCGGCAAAGAAAATCATGTTTTATAGTAAGCTGTAGGTGCACTAAGCCATTTTGGTGCACACACGTAAGAAGGACCGCACAGGCTTAGTAATATCACGATGAACTTTCATTCATGCTACAAAAATAAAACTTATCAGATACTTATGCAAAGGTGTCCTACTAAAAAAGTCATGCCTTTCTTGAAGATTGCAAAAGTTCATGGCACAATTCTTCAAAAACGAACTTGGTCGTTCCCCAAGTTATAATCTGACAAAGTTACCGTTCTTTATTCCTGCAAATTTCAGATACTGCCTTTGGGTGACTTTTCTGTTTATTATTATGTGTTCCTTATTTATTCTTTATAGTTCTAAATACTCGTGCAAAATATTCTTTACTGACAGACACAAAATTGGAAAACTTTAGCATTGTTGTATGGGAAAGCTCCAGTTAGGTTTAAGTAAGAGACGCATCTCTCGTAATAGATCACTAAACGTCAGTTTCACCCTATGTTTCATAAGGCACAACAATGTGGTTCTGTGTGCGAGTAAGCTCAAGAAATGTCATGAGGTGGCAGATTTGAGTAAAGATTACAAATATAGTTTAACGAGAATGCAACACCAAATGGTCAATGCCGATGAGGCTGACGGCAGTTAAAACAAATTTGTTGATTAGGTGTGAGTTTTCTGGCATCTTGGTACGTGACTCCATCCGATAAAACATAAAAAGAGCTAAGCATACATTAAAAAGGTAAAACACACCCTGCCCTCAGCCTTTGTGGCCACTTGGTGACTCTTTATTGTAGTTTTTCATCGCTAGCAAGCTTAAAAACGAGAACAAACTTTGCCTTGATGCTAATAATTAACCGGTAGGTAAGTGAAGCATACTGCGATGGTCATAATGCTGTGCCTGCGGAGTTAACCAGGACTTGACGTTTGTTTTGTAACAATAATAGGGGTGAACTCATGGTCTCACGAGCAACTAGAGCATAGCTTTGTGGGAAAGAGAGCGGCTGTCAACAGTGATCAATAGCGATACATTGCGTCCTCAAATGACTATCAATATGTGTAAATGAGTAGAACAGGCTTAAAATGAGCTATATTTAAAAATGAAGACAAACGACACAACTCCAGTCAGTAGGCCTTATTACGTTGGAAGAAAGTGCTTGGAGAAAGAGCTTGCTGGTTATTTACGTGAACATCCCAGTCAGAAGAATTGCTCGACGCAAATGTTGTAAGCGTTGTCTGTAAGAGAGACGACGTCAAATCTCTGGTGCGCGCCATCACATCCGATCCATTCCGTGTTGTTAATTTAGAAAGGGGGCCGTTTGTCAAGCTCCCATATTGCTCGGCCATGGGGGAATGAAGGCCGATTTCATGTCTACAGGTGCAACAAATTGTATACTTTAGGGAGTTATATCTTACTCTCGACGTGTGCACTCCAGAATAAACGATGCACTTGAAGTTGCTACGACCGACCTCTAATTATGTCTACGAATGCTCCACTTCACAATTCATGTTCCTGGCTCTCCTGTAGGAAAGCGCTTATGGAAAGGCTGACAAGAATTCCTTGTACGCGCGTTGCCAAACAGCGCAATGCAAGAGCACTTCAGAACTAGCGAATAAAACACAGAAATAAAGGCATATCAAGGACGTGTAAACAAGAATGTGATGCTCAGGATCAGTGGAGTATTTGGGCTATCCTTCGGAATCGCTTGATTACAGGTGTCACAGAACGAGCGCTAAAAAAGAGCGCGCCGCCAAATCCTTGCGACAACGGGCGGCAGAAACGCCGCGAGGTAAAAGAAAAAAAAAAGAAAGCAAACATCCAGGGCTCCCGGGCGCGCGCTCTCCCCGCAGAAGCACGGCTTCGCAGACGAACCTCCTCACCCCACATCGGCGCCCAGCAAGCCCGCGATTTTTCCAGAAAGAAGTGGGCGGGCCATACCGAGTTGACTCACCGGCCGGAGAGGGCATTCCAACTGTCTCGCCCTCTTCCCAGCTTTCGCCGCGTATCGCGCCGACGAAATGACCAGAAATTTCTGGAAAGTCGCGCGCAAGGTATTTAACCGAGCAGCCGAGACGAGAAATCAGGAGAGCGGAAGTGAGCGCCAGAGTGCGTAGAGAGTCCGCCGTGTAGTCGGCGAAGTTTGTGGTCCGTAGGGACGGCTCGAGCTACAGGCAAGAGTGTGTGTTTACCGCTATCGAGCGAAGACCCGTGGCAACCGCTGCGAGTGTGAAGCCGACGTGTTCCGGCGAAGAAGTTGAAGTTGGAAGAGTGGCCAATTGAAGACGGGAGGTTTCCTGGAAGAGAACTTCGAGAGCTGCGGAACGACAACTACGCTGGACTTGATGAGTGATTCTCGGAGTATCATTCAGACTTTTGTTCCAAGGACTTTGGACTGAATAGGTTTTATATCTCTTTGGTCTTTAAGTGTCTTGGTTGTTCATGCATGCGACTGCATTGTAGTGCGTATTGTTGTCTGTGTCCGTTGTTTCAAGTGTGGTTGATTGTACTGTGTAGTACATTGTTTGTTTGGTGACGTATTGTATGTAACTATTGTGGAGTGTGCATACGTGTTATTGCGTTTGATCTGCCGTTAATGAGATATAATTTTGTTTGTTTATCAACTCTCGGCTCTGTCTTGTTCTTTGGGCCACAGCCGGCGTCCGCTGGCGCACCAATAAGGACCACTTCTAAATTGTCCACGCTTTCGTGGTGCGGTTCGGGGGGCCGATACTTCGGCTCTTGGAATTAGCCCGCGATCGCCTCCCTAATACGGGACAGGTGTGACAATTAATCTGGCGTCCGCGACAGGACCTTTTGGTGCACAGTGTGTCCAAAGTGGTGAGAAAGAGCCTCGAGTTGTTGATAGTGCTATCGGAACGATTTTGTGTGTTGTTCATGTTCTCGTTAACGAGTGCAGGGGAGTGTTCCGATAGACTGATTTAGGCAGATACTTTTTGCACGCGGCAAGGTTTTAGTTGCGAGTTGCGAGACACAATGGATCTCGAAAAGTTAGTTGCTCTTGGTGAAAAGATGGGTCTTTCTGGCGTCGAACTACGGAAGTGGGTCACCCAGAAGGAAAAAGAAGAAAAAGAGAGAGCCAAAGAAGAAAAACAGCCAGCTGGAAAAAGAGAGGTTGGCGGTCGAAAGAGCCAAAGCGGAAAAAGAAGCTGAGGTGGAGAGAGAGAGGTTGGCGGCAGAGAGGGCCAAGGAGAAAAGGCAGCTGAGTTGGAGAGAGAAAGGCTGGCCGCTGAAAGGGCGAAAGAAGAAAGAGAGGCAAAAGAGCGACAGCTGAAGGAAGAACGAGAGCAGCAATTGAAGTTGGAGCTGGAGCGAGAAAAGTTGGCAGCCGAAAGGGCGAGAGAAGAAAGAGAGGCAAAGAGCGCCAGCTGAAAGGAAGAAGGAAGGGAGCGGCAGCGGCAGCACGAGATGGAACTCGAGCGGCTCCGTTTGCAACAGCGAAGCGAAACTCCCGTCCAAGCTAGAGTTGAAAGCAGCGAACGGGAAGATCACGGCTTCCGCTTGAACCCAAGCAAGCTGCTCGTAGCGTTTGATGAAAGGAAGGACGACCTAGACGCGTACCTCCACAGATTTGAGACGATTGCGAGGAGCCAGAATTGGCCGGAACAGCAATGGGCAACTGCTTTGAGTACTGCTTGAGTGGTGAAGCGCTCAGTGTGTACGGTAGGCTGACGCCGACCGATGCAGCCAACTATGCAAAGGTGAAAGCTGCTTTGTTGAAGCGATTTAGATTCACTGTGGAAGGATTCCGGGACAGATTTCGGACAGGAAAGCCAGCTGATGGTGAAACGGCTACGCAGTATGCCGCCCGACTTTGCCATTATTTCGACAGATGGATTGAACTTTCAGGGACAGCACAGGAGTACGAGGAGCTTAGAGAGCTCCTAATTAGAGAACAATTTCTTACTAGTTGCCACCCAAGCCTGTCGCTGTACTTGAAAGAGAGGAGAGCTAAGTCACTTGAAGACATGCTTGAATTAGCTGATCAATTCTTGGAAGCGCAAGGTGGCACTAATTTGGCCAAAGTCAAGAAGGAGGGTCCCGAGGATTCGAAGAAATCGGCTCCTGAGGAAAAGAAGCATGCACCGGAGAAAATTCCGCGATGTTTTCTGTGTAACCGAGTGGGTCACCGTGCTAGCCACTGCCGAACTAACTTCACGAGCCCCACGGTTGTAAAATGTTTCAAATGTGGTCAGACTGGGCACAAGGCAGACGCATGTCGTAACGGAGCGAGTCAAACTCACCAGGTATCCTGTGCACAAGTGGCGCCAAAAACCGTTGATGACGTCACCGATGGATTCGTAGAGTTGAAAAATGGGGAGAAAATCCCTATTGTGGGTGCTGTATTGGCAAAACAACAAACGGGTGCTACGAAGGGAATGCCTGTGATGGCTGGAAAAGTGGCGGGAAGGCGTGTAGACGTTTTAAGAGACACTGGGTGCTCCACTGTAATAGTACGAAGAGACCTAGTCCGCGACGATGAACTCACGGGCCAGACCAGCCTGATTTACACCGTCGACCGTTCGGTCATGAGGCTGCCTGAGGCCAAGGTCAGGATCGAGACGCCCTTCTACAGTGGGATTGTTTCTGCCTTCTGCATGGATGATCCATTGTATGACGTAATCGTGGGGAACATCGAGGGCGCCCGATCGCCGGACCAACCCGAACCACTGGAAGAGGACTCAGAAATCGATCTACCATCGATTGCAAACCCTCACGACCAACCAGCCACGGCCGACGAGGACGTAGTCGCAGTTGCAACCCGAGCACAGACCAAAGCCCAGTCGAAGCCATTCCAGCCCCTCCCTGCACCCAATTCCGCAGAGGACCCGAGCTTCAGCTATGCCGAGGAACAAATCCAGGACGAGTCGTTAAAACCCTGCTTTGCGCAAATCGGCAAGGACCTCAGATGCCGTAATAGTAAATGCGCGATAATGTTCAAGCAGGAAGATGGACTGCTCTACAGGTACTATACGGAGAGGAGTGGTCGGCGGATACGACAGCTCTTGGTGCCGAAGAACCACCGAGAGGCTGTTATGAAGCTAGCCCACGATGGGATAATGGCTGGGCACCTGGGGGCCGAGAAAACCAAGGACAGAATTCAGGAAGAATTCTTCTGGCCCGGTGTCACAGCCGACGTGAAACGGTTCGTGGCATCTTGCGATATCTGCCAGCGAACTGTGCCAAAAGGAAGGGTGCCACACGTGTCACTCGGCCAGTCCCCCGTCATAGACACCCCCTTTAAAAGGGTAGCTATTGATATAGTAGGCCCTATCCGACCTCCATCTGGTCAAGGAAACCGCTATATCCTGACTCTCGTCGATTGCGCCACGCGCTATCCGGAGGCAGTTGCACTACCTGGCATAGAGACCGAACGAGTCGCAGAGGCCCTCGTGGAGATGTTCTCCCGTTTTGGTGTACCGAGGGAAATTCTAAGTGATCGGGGCTCGAATTTCACGTCGGAGTTAATGAAGGAAGTGGCACGACTTCTATCGGTGCGACAACTCCATACCACCCCTTACCACCCAATGGCCAACGGGATGGTGGAAAAATTTAATGGCACCCTGAAGACTATGCTCAAAGAATGTGTGCGGAGAAACCAAAAAACTGGGACAGATTCCTCGGTCCGTTGCTGTTCGCGTACAGAGAGGTTCCCCAGGCAAGTCTCGGCTTTTCACCGTTCGAGCTTCTGTACGGCCGACATGTCCGGGGACCCCTGGCGATCTTAAAGGAAGTTTGGACGAACCAGGAGCTGGACGATGAGCTGAAGACAACCTATCAGTACGTATTGGATCTCCGAAATCGTCTAGAAGAGACGTGCCGCCTAGCTCACGAAGAACTCCGAAGGGCGGGAGTACGCTACGCTAAGCACTACAATCGAAAATCAAGGGATAGAGTATTCCAACCAGGAGATAAGGTTCTCATCCTGCTCCCAACTGACAAAAATAAACTCTTGCTGCATTGGAAGGGGCCCTTCGAAGTGCAGGCGAAAATTGGGGACTTCGATTACTCCATAAAGACGCCGGGTGGGCCGAAAATTTTCCATGCCAATTTGCTGAAGAAGTATGCGGAGCGGGAAACGAACCAAGATGCGCCACATCAATGCCAAGCCATCGTAGGGGTTATTGACAATGGAGAGAACAGGAACTACCGGTGCCGGAGTTCGTGCAGACAGAAGGGATTACTGACGTCAAGATCTGCCCAAGTTTGACGGACCAACAAAAGGAGGAGTTGGAGAAAACCATGAAAGTGCACTCTAAAATATTTTCGAATGTCCCGGGCAAGACAGATTGGGTGGAGTGCCACCTCGAGACAGTGACGGAGTCCCCAGTCCACGTCAAACAGTACCCGTTACCTTTTGCTACGACTAAAGACATCGAGGCCGAGGTACAGCAAATGAAAACACTGGGCATAATTGAAGTCTCGAAATCGCCCTATAATTCCCCAGTGTTGCTTGTGGACAAACCAGACAAAACCAAGCGGTTTGTAGTCGATTTCCGGCGCCTGAACAACCTCATGATAGCAGATGCAGAGCCCATGCCTAGGGCAGATGCCGTTTTTGCCAGTGCCACAAACAAAAGATACTTCTCTAAGTTAGATTTCGTTAAGGGCTACTGGCAAATCCCACTCTCCCAGCAGTCGAGACCTAAAACTGCGTTTTCGACAAAATCCGGTCTCTACCAGTTTTGCTACATGCCTTTCGGGATCAAAACGGCACCCGCCGTGTTCGCCCGGCTGATGCGACTAGTCACTGAGGGAATCCCGGGCGTTGAACATTACTACGACGACGTACTCATAACAAGCACGACCTGGGAGGAACACCTATCCACTCTCAGACAACTCTTCGCTCGAATTCAGGCTGCCGGGTTGACCGTGAGACCGAGCAAGTGTGAGTTGGGAATGAATGAGATTGATTTCCTGGGTCATCACATTGGACAAAACATGCTTGCTCCACTGGGAAAGACTCTTGACAAAATCCAAGCTGCACCCGCCCCAAAAACGAAGCGACAGGTACGCGCTTTTCTCGGGTTGACCAGCTATTACCGGGAGTTCATTCCAAATTATGCCGAGATCAGCGCCCCTCTCACAGAACTGATCAAGAAGGGTGAAAGCAACTTAGTAAAATGGACGACGACACACGAGAAAGCATTTGCGAAACTCAAGGAATGTATCTCGAACCCTCCCGTGCTCCGCCTCCCAGACTTAACCAAGGAATTCATCCTCCGCACCGACGCTTCCGACACCAGCCTTGGGGCTGTGCTCTTGCAGTCACACGAAGGGACCCTCCATCCCATAGCCTACGCCAGTCGCAAACTACTTCCCCGGGAATCATCCTACAGCACCATCGAAAGAGAATGTCTAGCCCTGGTGTGGGGGATACAGAAGTTTAATATTTATCTCTACGGAGTTCCTTTCTTGGTCCAAACTGACCACCAGCCTCTCCAATACATAAAACAGGCTAAACAGCTCAACAGCAGAGTGTTGAGGTGGAGCTTGCTTCTGCAAGAGTATCAGTTCCGAGTCGAGCACATCAAGGGAAGCGAGAACGTTGGTGCCGACTACCTTAGCCGAGTTTGAATGTTTTGGAAGGGTCTGACAGTAGTGAATGCAATAGGCTGTGTTGTTATTGTGTTATCCAGTGTCGAGCGAATCAAAATGGTTGTTCCGGTGATGTGATGTGATGTATTGTACAATTGTTGCAATGAATGAACTTTGTACATTTGTATAGTTGGGAATTTGTGGTGGAGTGTTGTACTCATGTGCCTGTGGTTATATTTCATGTGTTGTGGAATTGAACTACAATGTAAGATTGTATTGCGTGATATATTGTGAATGTGAAGTGTCATGAGCGACGGATCGTGTTACAGTCTGTGAGAATGAGTGGTGACTGTTCGCGCTCGTTTGTGTGGTTTTGAATATTATGAGATAATATTCTTAAAGTGGGGGGCAGTGTCACAGAACGAGCGCTAAAAAAGAGCGCGCCGCCAAATCCTTGCGACAACGGGCGGCAGAAACGCCGCGAGGTAAAAAGAAAAAAAAAAGAAAGCAAACATCCAGGGCTCCCGGCGCGCTCTCCCCGCAGAAGCACGGCTTCGCAGACGATCCTCCTCACCCCACTCGGCGGCCCAGCAAGCCCGCGATTTTTCCAGAACGAAGGGGGGGGCCATACCGAGTTGACTCCCGGCCGAGAGGGCATTCCAACTGTCTCGCCCTCTCCCAGCTTCGCCGCGTATCGCGCCGACGAAATGACCAGAAATTTCTGGAAAGTCGCGCGCAAGGTATTTAACCGAGCAGCCGAGACGAGAAATCAGGAGGAGACGGAAGTGAGCGCCAGAGTGCGTAGAGAGTCCGCCGTGTAGTCGGCGAAGTTTGTGGTCCGTAGGGACGGCTCGAGCTACAGGCAAGAGTGTGTTTTACCGCTATCGAGCGAAGACCCGTGGCAACCGCTGCGAGTGTGAAGCCGACGTGTTCCGGCGAAGAAGTTGAAGTTTGAAGAGTGGCCAATTGAAGACGGGAGGTTTCCTGGAAGAGAACTTCGAGAGCTGCGGAACGACAACAACGCTGGACTTTGAGTGAGTGATTCTCGGAAGAGTATCATTCAGACTTTTGTTCCAAGGACTTTGGACTGAATAGGTTTTATATCTCTTTGTCTTTAAGTGTCTTGGTTGTTCAATGCATGCGACTGCATTGTAGTGCGTATTGTTGTCTGTGTCCGTTGTTTCAAGTGTGGTTGATTGTACTGTGTAGTACATTGTTGTTTGGTGACGTATTGTATGTAACTATTGTGGAGTGTGCATACGTGTGTATTGTTTTGATCTGCCGTTAATGAGAATATAATTTTGTTTGTTTATCAACTCTCGGCTCTGTCTTGTTCTTTGGGCCACAGCCGGCGTCCGCTGGCGCACCAATAAGGACCACTTCTAAATTGTCCACGCTTTCGTGGTGCGGTTCGGGGGGCCGATACTTCGGCTCTTGGAATTAGCCCGCGATCGCCTCCCTAATAACGGGACAGGTGTGACAACAGGCGACAAATGCATGGCGACAAGCGAAGCATAAAACAGGCTTTTGTGTCAGAAACACCTAGACATATATTATATATAAACAAGACCGTTAAATCCTTCTGTATCCTAAACAGAAACACGATCTCAAATCTGGTCTTTATATTTATAATATTCTATGTCTGAATGTTACCTACAATGTTTGCTCAGGACAGCTCCGACATGGTGTCAGTTTACTAGAGGCGCGTCACTTTAGGACTTCAGGAGCTAGGCTTTCCGTCTTCTCCTGTCTCTCAGTTGCCTTGGTTTATCATAAGAACGGTATACGCCACGATAGCTAAATCTCTTTACTCTCCACCGGTCCACTAGCCACTAAGGACAAAGAAGGCAACTACTGCGTACACATAGCCGATGACTTATTAAAACTGAAACACCCTTTCATACAGCCGTAGGGAACTGAACCAGACATGCAGGGAAAAAGAGAAAGCACTAGCTTAGGGTAAACTGCAGTCTGAAGCAGCTTCCCGACGACGTCAGTGTATGAACGAGCCTTCTCAATGCTCGTCTTCAGCCTTGAAACCATTGGTACCTTATCAAAACAATTCACTCAAAGCACTCCATGCTTCGCTCCTCCACTGTTTCTTACTTAGAGAACCTAACGCTGGAAAAGAATAACTATATGTTTTTCGCTAACGTTGCATACAACACACGTTGGCCACTACAAAGACAGCTGCCATTGACAGCGATGAGCGTCGTCACCTACAAAATGTCTCTGTGACATTTTGCTGGTTATGTTATCCCCTGTAATAAACAAAAGGTGGAAAAACTCATATCTGTGGGCGAAGAAAACGAAAGCAAGAGTTAGAACCACACCAACGTCGTTACCTCTCTCGCTCCGTGTGTCCTGCGCTAGAAAAACGTTATTATATACGATGTATACGTACCAACTATATCATCTTTCAGTATTACTTGCTTACCAACGCCTCAGTGCTTTTTATTCACACAGGTAACTTTCCACATGATTGCCAATCATTCTTCTGAGGAGGCATTGTTTATTACCTCAAATAAGAACGTAGTTTTATTCGATAATAATGATTTGGTGAGGCTGCTCCATCTTCAGCTCCTTCAGAACTGTCACAAGAGATTAAATAGCTGTTGTACGCTTGTTGGGGACATGTTCCGAATGCCCAGAGCTATCACATAGAGATAAAAATATATGGTGTATAAGGTCCCGAAGCAAGATATGATTATGATTGAAGATGTAGTAGATAGCTACAAGAATTTAGATTATTCAGTGTTTTTTCACTAAAACGTCTAGCATCACCTTCACTAAATGCGGCCAGCCCAGCAGAAATCTAACTCAATGCGCTACTGTGAAGATAAGTACCTGCATACAATGCCGTATCTCCGCCTTAGTTTGTTTTAACCTTCCATGCAAGCAAAAAAAAAAAGAATCAATATCTTTCAAGCTCTCCAGTGTGGCTGAAAAACAGATAGACATAAGGTATCCATATTTGCAGCGAAGACCAAGGAACCGAAGTAGTGATGAAAGGATTCTTCTCTCGAGCAGAGCAAAGCTGAAGAATGCTGCTCCAGACAGAGAATGTTGAGTGCACCTCCAATTCAGGTTCTTGAATTAATAAATGACTTCAGGAATTCAGTTGTTATTTTAGTCTTCAAAGGCTGAGTCAGAGCACTCAGGAAGAATGAACTTGCTTTTAAGTGAAGGAAAGATCCACAACTAAAATATTGAATATACATTGCACTGTTGCGCTTACATGTATAGGGGTGCAGGGGATGAGAAAAACAAATAGAATGTCTGCTCATTTTCTGTAGTTCAATATTTATATGCTTTCTTGTTCTTACGAACCGCACTTGAGCTGATTCATTTCATCCTACCACATCTTCCAAACGAAAAAACTAACATTGAAACAACTTCCTGAAATTAGAGCCCTGCTGAAAGAGCTGAATGCTTGATTTAGTGCGGTCTAGTTTATGTTTCTTAGTTCTTGCTTTCTTGCTTTGTAACTAACAAGGTTTATGTTTGTTGAAGCACTTGTTATTGAAAAATATTGTCTAGAACGATAGAACGATATCAAGAAGGCCTAGGGAGAAGCCCTTGTTTAGACAAGAATTTCTTTTAGTTTTTGAATGTCAGCGTTTCGCGAAATAGGAAACAACTTGCATCCTGTATCTTTTCTTCAATCTATCTCTGTTCAAATCGTTTGTTTTATTTCAAGTAAGGAAGCAAATGTTATTCTAGAAGTTTTATTAGCAATAAAGTCTGTTTTAACATAATAATACTCATGACAAAGTCAAAAATGATTTTCAGTGCTTCACTACCGCCTCAAATTAAAAAAAAAACCAGAAAGGTAGCTGCACTGAATGATGCCCATCATCCGTTTGATATACATTTCATACAAAAGTGTAGAGAACAAGGTATAAATAAAGGAAGAATATGCAAATCAACACAAAACAGAAGTATTGAACTAAAGCTACAAAGGAAAGCCTAGCAAGGTATCGAAAATACAAGAAATATCGTTGCAGTGAGCTCCACAAAGGAAAAACAAAAAAAAGTAATACTCGTTTATTATTGCCTTGTTCCTAGTACTAGCTTATCATCCAAGGTATTGAAAAGCGTGGTGTCAGAAAACCTTAGCAAAGTACATATCATGTTCCACGCACAGTGCGAGACTTTTAATGTGATCGTAATGATGATGCTGATGAAATGACCTTTAATATCCCCTGAAAGTGTACCCAGCTCGGAAGTGTATCCTAGCTCGGAAGGAGAAAGGGGGGAGACAAAACAGGGCTGAGCCCAGGTAGGCTACACTGCACTGGGGAAGGGGGAGCGGGAAGAAACGTTAAAGAGAAGGAGAGGACTCTTTCAGTCGCATATCGAGCTGCGAATCTGTTGCTGAGTGAGTCCCCAGTCCAGGTAAGCAATGTTGGGGTGATTTTTAGTCCAAGTGAGTGCAGCTCAAAAAATAAAGAAGAAAAATTGGCGAGTCGGAGTCCGAGTGAACACTCGGTGAAAATATACTTCATGAATGACTATGAGTGGGCTCCTCAATGTTTGCACAAGTACTGCTGCGTGAATTCCGTTCGTTTTCTCCGGCTCTTGCCTTCTGGAGTTGTCTCACTTGTTAAGGGGGTGGGTTTGGTCGAAACTTCTTGCACTCTCTCGCCGTGGTTTCAAGTCAGTAAACCCGGTGCTTCAAAGTCTCCATACAGTGACTCTATATATATATATATATATATATATCATACATATATATATATATATATATATATATATATATATATATATCTATATATATATATATATATATATATATATACTTTCCGGAGTCCTCCACCACGGCGTCTCTCATAATCAAATGGTGGTTTTGGGACGTTATATATATATATATATATATATATATATATATATACATATATATATATATTATATATATAATATGTATCATAGTTTAAACGTATATATATGTAATCAGTGCTGTGAGGTTAATCAGTCGATGAAACTATCAACCTAGTTAGCATATGTCCTGTAAAGAACGTGCATTTGTTCCAATTGCTACTTAATACACACGTGTTTATGACAGCTACCATGGCCCAATTTTCGGAAGGAAAATCGAA
>NW_023609372.1:0-21139 GCF_013339725.1 Rhipicephalus microplus | reverse complement strand
GACACACTTAATTTTTACACTTCATCTATATTGTACAGCTACACACATTCTGCATCCTTATAATGCAACATATACATACAGGCTTATAAAGTAACACTGTAGGCTGCTCAAATAACACCTACACAAAGAAATTACCCAAAAGTGGCCATGCGCAAGGTACTTTTATTTGAAACTCACAAAACTTTTGCGGTGATGGAGAATAAATAAGACAGGTTACGCTTGGAGGCACATGAGACCTTCGCAGCTTTCATAAAGTACAAAAAACAATATGGTAAGTGTGTGTGATGCAGCCACCGCAGCCGGGATGCGAACCCGCGCCCTGCGGGTCAGCAGCCGAGTACCTTAGCCACTAGACTACCACGGCAGGGCTCTCGATTGGTTAAATAACGGGTTTTTAGATAATGAGGTGTCATGGATGAAAACACACTGTTTGAAAAAGTTCAATGCATTGCAGGGAGTACAGTTGCATGTCTTTACTGTCAGATGCTTGCGCCGTCACGCGTCAACCTTGAAAAAAAAAAAACGGAAGGTTGCACGAAGCATCAAAGATGTCCTTTATTAATTTTTCAATGCGGAGCATTTCTTAGCAAATTTCCGTTACTTTGAGGTTATCTATTTATCTAGCTGCCTACGTTTTGGTGCTCTCGTGGTCAACCCCTTAAGTTAGCGTGAACCAAAATTACCATTGGAAGGTAAGATAATTTGACGAATATGACGCGCTGGTCGAGACATGAATAATGTTACAATCCCGTCACGTACGTTGTCAAACACTTCCCACCAGACAGTGGCGCAAACAAATGGGCGGGTATGTGCTGCTGGTGTGCAGGTATGTGCCACAGGTGATTGGCACTTATTATCTACCTAGGGACGATGAGAACACAAATGGGCTGTTTTAACGCGTGAGCGTTAAGAAATACCTAACATCGGTAGCGTCGACCCGACGAATGCAAAGAGTAAATGTCAGAGTCTCAGCTGGAATCAAACCCAAGCATTCTGCATGGCAATAAGAATTTTACCACAGCGGTACGCCAAGTCTCGTAACCACTTTTTAAATAAATGGTAATCTTCGTGAAACGAGGCCTATCTGCCTAGGAACTACCCAAGAACGACGAGAACAAACCCGGGCAATTTTAACGCGTGAGCGTTAAGCAATACCCGACATTGGTAGCGTCGACCCAACGAAAGCGTAGAATAAATGTCAGTGTTAAGGGAAACCTGACGTAGGCATCGTTGACGATCCCCCCCCCCCCCCCCAATGAATACAACTAATAAGTTTCAGGTTTCAGAGCAGGAATCGAACCCAAGCATTCTGCGTGGCAGTTAAGGATTCTGTCACAGATCTATGCCAGGTCTCAGAAATACTTTTCAAATAGACGCTAGTCTTCATGAAACGTCAATAGAGGCGGCAATGCTGCCAACCCCATTTTGCTGCCAACTCATATATGTACACCTTTGATAAAGCCTTCACGTCGAGTTAACGTCAATTGCGGCTAGCTGCAATGCGCTGAAGTTCATTTATGTAGCAGTGTTGGGGGCCAGCATCTTCGCTAGTATCAGCGCTTTATGTGCGCTTCTGGTGTTGGTAGTACGCATTCTGCAGTTGATCTCGTTGCGCAACTGTAAACAACTGGTTACATACAAATCCAAGTCTTCAACATATGTCTGTGCGTGCAACATTTGTACATATATTTAGCTTCATTTCATGACGTCTTGCTCAATAAAAAAATTGCAACACGGTCACCTTCTCTCCGCATGCCCCGCAAAACGTTGATTCCCATTTACGTGAGATGTGCCGATTTTTTTCGTTATTAACAGACCTGGTGAGACATACATAGTGAGGCCCTTCGGCATGTTGCATGCTACTAAATTTTTTTTTTCTTAGCTCTGAAGAAAACCTCGTTTGATGATTTTGACATTTTAACCCCATGACTCTTTGCATAAGTTTGTGTATTTTCTTTCAATAAAACTTTTTCGACCCTTTGCACTGTGACGGTGCGGTGCCCTTTTCGTCAATGTTTCTTTTGGCTGAATTTTCCTATGATTTCAAAGCAACCCATTCCGCCCGTTCAATTTCCTAATAATTCCGCGTGTTTTGTACGCCGTTCACTTGAGCAGCTTTGAAACCCTTCTGTTGCACTTGCCAGACACCCAAGCATATGTAATTGTTCTGCGTTTAGGTATGTCGATTTCCCAGAGACGTAAAGGGGATGTGTTTTTTCATACGAGCTGTTTAACTAACAAGTTGTAGCAGCCTGCTAATTTTTTAGAGCACCTCAGTTTTTCGTCAGCAGAGTTAAAATTCTAGAACATTCGCGGTAGTGTTTACACAGGTGGTACAACGGAGTGAATTATTCTCCTACCTTCCAGTGCCATTGAACAGCCGATGTGGTGGTTTATGGTTCGCTGTTCTGAAAGAGTAGACGGTGTGCTTAAGAAACAGACTGAAGAAACTTTTACACGGTAGAAGAGTGGAACCACCTTGAGTTACCCAATGTTAACACTTGTGGTTTTCAGACTGTCACGCCTATATGCTGATGCCTGGTTCGCATGTCGGTCGTTGCGAAATGAACCATAGAGGCTGATGGTACCAAATGAAACTCCCACTTCATTACCATAAAAATCACCAAACAAAACAACAACAAAAGCACGCACACATTGATCTAGTGGCTAAGCATCAGTCAGTAAATCGCGTGGAATCCCACTATCAAAGGTATTGTCCAAGCCTTTATCTATACAAAGGAATACCGAGTACAGTGTGTAAGTTTGTAATAGCACTCTTATAGTATGATATTACCTTAGTCAGGCTTTAGTCGTATCTGCGTAACAGAACGTGTGCCGTGATTTTGTTCTACAACGGAAATACAGCACGCCAAATTAGAATGTAAAAGACAAACCTACAAAGAATACTAGTGAGCAACAAGAGATGAATGGGAAAGGCATTTCAGGCTTAGTGCTAAACGAAAGGGATTTAAAATATACACACACGACCACCACATTTGTTCTGCTTATATTTTAGGCTTAAGATTTTTCAGATAGCTTCGCCGCGGTGATCCAGTGGCTAAGGTACTGATCTGCTGACCAGCAGGTTGTGGGATCACATCCCGGCTGCGGTGGCTGCCTTTCCGGTTGCGGCGGAAATGCTGTAGACACGGGTGCTCAGATTTGGGCACACGTAAAAAACCCCAGATGGTCGAAATTTTTTTAGCCCTCCACTACGGCATCTGTCATATTCATAAGGTTGTTTTGGGACGTTACACCATGTATATCTATCCATATAAGATTTGTCAAATAGCATAATGCACTAGGAAGATATGCAGCTGCCACTAAGAGTTAAGTATGGAAGTAAGCAATGATGCTTTGTGGATGCTGTTATTCCCTAGATAACTGTAGCTAATGCAAACATGTTTGTGACCTTTCGTGTTATTCCGAAAACTACTGTGAGCAGACTCGGTCATGAAACCTACGACCAAAGTTGCCAGAAATTGCAGCAAAGGACAAACCAATCTCTTCCTACGTTAATAACGGATATGCTTGCGAATAAAGCAGAAATGTAGTTTCTTCCTCCCAATATAAGTGAGCTTTTCGCTAAATTATATGGCATTACGGTCCCAACCACGCCGCTGCCAGCTCTTTTCCTGTCAATTACTAAATCAGGCGTCTGCTACAATTCCAGAATTTACGCCTTCTCGTTCCAGACACTGTCCATGTCTTTCGCATCAAGCTGTTTGATGAACACGTCATACCAACCGTTCGTGAAGGTAGATGAATGGTTTCGATATTTCCCAGGGCCTGCTGCTATTACAGCAAGCAGCCACGAAAGTTTGCTAGCAATTGGAACTAGAGCTCCTGCTCCCGCAAACTTGAGCTGCTGGATGCAGCCGTTTGACAAGGATGCTCTAGCAGTTTTTTTAAGTACCTTACAAGTAAATAAACCTACGAATATTCGAAAGGGTCTTGCTGCCCTACTTGTAGGTGTCTAAAGCATGACATGAAATTGGGAATGGAGGTTATTATATTGCAAAATAATTCAACATGGCACTACACGTAACAGAACTTTTTTAATAGAAAGCGGATGGCTTGATTATAGCCACCCTTCACTCAGGCAGCCATGTTTCTATTGCAAACGGCCAACTATGGTGCACAGGTTTGAGCAATCAGATGAGCCGTCGGGTACATTATGTTTGGATGCAACATCTATGAAACCATCATGTCGAGTAATTACTTTTTGTCCTTTAAAGGGTATATATGATATACAAAAGTCGAACATTCATTGACCGACAAGGGTCATTGCTCAATTCAGATTTGAGAAGAGGAAGTTGTGTCACATTTGCAGAAAAATTCTAGTGAACAATTATCATACCACTGGATGCAAAAGTAGAGTTATCAGAATTCCGGCATCGGTGGCGTTGAGCGTTCGGATGGTTCGTTTAGCAGCAGCTGCAGTGCAAACCGAACAACGGCGCAAATTTTAGGCAACAGCACAGTGGGAGAATGGAGTCACTGAAAGCGCATGGCCGCTACAGCTTGAGAATGTAAAGTATTGTAACACGTCAACGTACACCATGAAGTGTTTCACGACAGTGCGCGTGTCCTACTTTCCGGGAGCTGCCTTTTGCGTTTGCTCCTATCTTCTAGCAAATATTGGGCGTGAGACCCACAACCGGACTTGCTTTGAGAGGTAACGTGTTGAGAACAGCTGCGTTGTTCACTTCGGGCTTCTAAAAGACCAGTTTGGTGCCAATATCAGTCCTGTGCCACTACTAGATACGCAACTCTAGAACTAAGGGTCGCTTTCTTAATTTTGAACTCATTTATGATGTGTACGAACCAAATATACAGTGTACAGTATGTCGGAAACTTACTAAAGGCGTCCATACAAGGAACGGCATACTTTTTCACTTGATATGTTTTTTATTTTTGTTACATAGTAAAGTTTTGCATTAAAAATACGAGAAGTCATCTTTTGTTTCTTACGACAGTCATACACTAATTATTATTTGTTATGCCCACGTGCCATTGAGTTATCCTCTCTAATTATTTACCGCTTTTTATTAGGCCAAGTCTACTTACAAATTTGTCACTGTGTGTTTTTTTCGTATACTTGCCTGTCATTCTCTCTAGCAGTAGCATTTAGGCACATATTTTAGTTTCCATTGCTTGGTCACAAAGCTACAACATCAGTGGTACCGCGTTGTAAAGGGCTTAGGAACGAGTTGTGAAATCTGTATATAAATAACGCCCAGAATTTTCTTAAACTTATTCCCATCCAACTGAAGTGTGGCCGCCGCTATTATAAAGCTTAGCCAGAAACGGACGCGAGTTGGGCCTTTGCCCGTGAAAAACAGAGTTGATTTATGTGCAATTTTGTAATGAGCATGCGTTCATATTGCACTTTTTCCACGTTGTTGCTAACTCAATTTCTCGCAGATGCTCTGCTGTTCTATTTTTCTTTGACGTTTGAGTTAGTATCGTCGTGCCTAGTACATTGTCATTGCACCGGATTTGTTACTGCGTGGCAATGGCCATCCGATAAATCCGATGTTATAGGTTGATTTAAAAGCTATTTTATAAAGAGGTGCAAGTCAGGTTCTCTCATTCAACTTTTCTAAAGGAAGTGGTTCGAGACGTAAAACTTAATGATCTAATGCTTAATGATAAGTTTTCGAAATTCCGAATGTAAAATATAAAACGACTGTATGCAGAAAATGAGTACTAGGACGATGTTCCAGAGAAAAGTTTAATAATACAAAAGAACAGCGTGAGCAAGCATGCCGGGCTTGGCAGTAGAAAAAGGACATCATTGTGGTTACCCGAGCGTACGTCGACATATGCCGAGGGTGGCCAGCGAACCATCACTCTGGTTTCTAAAAGTCTCCTTCGCTTCGTGATTGCCACTGAAGAACTGTCGGTTAACGAACAGCCTCCCGCAGGAAGTGTGCAAGGTTTTTTACTCTTGCATTTTTTTTTCTGGACTGCGCAACTGAAACTAAGTTAACAGTCCCTCTCTCGCAGCGTTACCTGACTCCTCTTTCCAGAGCCCCCGTCCGCTCCCTATGACAGCAGTTAGTTAGGGTTGAAGCCCACATTTACTATGGGCTCGGGCACGCCAAGCTGGGTTAATCGGACTGTTCGCGTGGCAGGTTAAAAGCCATTGTGTGCATGCACTTTGCAAGATAACGGCTAGCTGGGCTGTTTGTTTCAGGAGTAATGAGTGAAAGCTCGCGAGAATAATGGGTAAAGCACGTACGGGAGAGCCTAATCGCATTTTGCAGCGATGCACTAATATACATGTTATGTAGGAGTACAGCTTTTATTTCATTTCTGTGTGCACACTTTCAACGCCATTTTTAAATGAGAATGTCGCTTGCTTACCCTTATTATAAGCTTCCTCTATTTGCACTCCCCGCTTTGTGTGATGGCTATGTAGAGGGTTTTTTGCTTGGAAGTTTTAGTATCGCACAGAATATGACCGCCCAGCTCTAAACCGCAAGCTTCACTCGAAGACGTGGCCATGAGATACATGTTGAAGAAATCCTTGCCTTATGTCGTTCTATAAGCGATACATATTTGTTTATTGCGAAAGAAAATATCACGCTCAATGAATATTTCGCTGAAGGTTAGATCTAGCGTTGAGGCAAATCGTGTTATAATAGGTTTACTTATATAAATACCTTGTGTATAAGCCTGACTGTAAGTATTTAGGGAAAAAGTTATTGGTATCTCGCAACAAAAAGAGTTATTTTATGACCAATTGATGCAACGGAAGCATGCGAGGTGGAAGAAAGAATATGAAGACAAAGACATCTTTTCAACCAGCTTATTGAACGAAAGAGACAATACAACCATAGTTTGGCGTTTATAACCGGAATACCAACATAATATTCAGCACAGAGAAAGAATGATCCATACCAGAAAAAATATTGTTAGTTTAGTGCTTGAAAGCACGTGCATAGCAACAGTCTTTTCTTGACAATTTTTGTACCCTGTGTTTTTCTAAGTCCCTGAGTTGTGTTATTTCGTTTTGTTGTGTTTATGCATGTCAAATAATACACCCATTCAACACAAACATTTCGGTCTCATGTGTCACCCTCACATTACACATTGTTGTCCTTGATCCATGCAACCTTCATTTTCTGGATAGCATTATGATTTGCCGCACAATTTGTAACTTCCATGAAAGCAAAAAAAAAACATCAATGTGGGCATTTGCTAGAACTAAATCAATATGATCTTTTTGCCTATAAAACTGTAAAGCATATATAGGAGCGATAGAGAACAAACGCCTTTACAAACCCGAGAAAAGAGCTCAGAAGAGGCGCGCTCTGTCCAGGACGATTTTAACTCGTGCAACGTCGTGCATATTTGCGAGAAGTCTTAGCTGATGATAGAGCTTTTATCTGGCCAATGTTGTCTACGTCAAGTTCCTGGCTCTCGTTGAATTTGGGCGGTTTATTACGGAACAGTTAAGTTGTTAACGACTTTTTCCGAACACAGGATATGT
Source organism: Rhipicephalus microplus (assembly GCF_013339725.1). Lineage (NCBI taxonomy): Eukaryota > Metazoa > Arthropoda > Arachnida > Ixodida > Ixodidae > Rhipicephalus > Rhipicephalus microplus. The sequence continues at coordinate 13,638 of NW_023609372.1, read as the reverse complement.
ACAAATTCACACACAGACATACGTTAAACAGCCGCATATGTTTTACATCATCAGTTTTTTACAGTTGCGTAATGATGTCAACAGAAATATTGATCTTACCAACACCAGAGGCGGTAAGCTGATATAAAGCGCAGCTTTTCACGAGGATAGTAGCCCTAGACCCTGGCACAGGAGTAAAATAAACGTATGACACCTCACTACAACTGATTTACCCTGACGTGACGGCTGTATTGTAGAATTTCATATGTACAGTTAGAAAATTGGAAAGCTGGTGCTGCAACCACAATTGGCATTTCATGAACATTAAGGTCTATTTGAAACATTGTTCCGAGACCTGGCGTCGTTCTGTTGTAGAATATACTATTGCCATGCAAAATCTTCAGCTCTGATTCCTGCATGGATAACGACAATTATTCTTTGCATTCCTCCAGACCATGCAGCCGATTTGCGCTTTTTGTTGGTGATCAACGGATAAATTTTCCATGCGTGTTCTCGCCATTCCTTGGTAGATGTAAACTGTGTAACATTTGTGGCACAAACCGGCATACCAGAGTTTTTTTAGAGAGTGTTTGACGATGTACATGGCGGGATTGGGTCGTTATTCTTGTATGACCAGCGAGTCGTATTCGTCAAACCATTTCACCCTCCTATACATCTTTCGTTTACCCGGAGGGGGTGGTCATGAGAGCACGGACACTTGAGCAGATAGATAGATAGATAGATAGATAGATAGATAGATAGATAGATAGATAGATAGATAGATAGATAGATAGATAGATAGATAGATAGATAGATAGATAGATTAGATAGATTAGATAGATAGATAGATAGATAGATAGATAGATAGATAGATAGATAGATAGATAGATAGATAGATAGATAGATAGATAGATAGATAGATAGATAGATAGATAGATAGATAGATAGATAGGTAGATAGATAGATAGATAGATGCTCACTGTGCCTACAGTACTCAAAGAAATGCTTCGCCATCTCCATCTGCACAGTCAATTGGGCGATTGTGGCTGTTGACTCGGAGCACGTCCTATCCAATGCAACAGAAGGGTGCATTCTCGGACGCGAACCTCGTAGGCTTGCATTTGGTATGTAACGTAATTTGCGTGCCACATCCATGGCGCTGCTCTCCTGCTAGGCACTAAAACTGCATCAACGTGCCCGTGCATACACGCGGATCTGCTACAGCGCCCGTTCGGTGTGGCCTTCCCGGCTAGCGCACCGTAAAACGGCTTCTCAAGCTGCCACAGATGGCACTCGTGAAGCTACAGAACGTTCGCTCCCCCCCCCCCTATAAAATTTTCGGAGGCTTGTACAGCGGCAGTTTGACGGCTCTGTTTTACGAGAGTGAACTGTAATATTTTAAAAGCACCGTCACAAGTCGCATGGCATCAATAGTAAGAAAAAAATACCTCGTTATAATAAGAAAACAAATAGCACGTATCATGCTAAGTATATCAATCAATCAATCAATCAATTCATTCACTTGTCTACTTATTGATTTATTCATTTGTTGTGATTAGGAACAAGCGTATGCTACCAAGTATCTACAAAGCCAGCTAAAAGCATTCCTTGCACACGTAAAAATTAAACACTACAGCTAATCTAGTCTTCAGAAGGGAATTTAAATACAAGACGCAAGACTACCTCATCAGAAAGTCTTGACAAAGTGGCAGTTATATTCATACAACCTGAGAAATATATACAACGTGAGCCTAGAATAGGACCAGTTAGGAATAAGAGTTAATGAAGAGTACCTTAGTAACCTGCGCTTCGCCGATGAAATTGCATTGCTGAGTAACTCAGGGGACGAATTGCAAGTCATGATTACGGAGTTAGACAAGGAGAGCAGAACGGTGGGTCTTAAATTTAATCTGCAGAAAATGAAAGTAATGTACAACAACCTCAGAAAAGAGCAGCGCTTCTAGATATGTAATAGTGCACTTCAAGTTGCAAAAGATTATGTCTACTAAGGGCAGATAATAACCGCGGAGCCGAACCATGAGTTTGGAGTAACTAGAAGAATGAGAATGGGATGGAGCACACTTGGCAAGCATTCTGAAATTATGACAGGTAGAATAATTGCCACTATCCCTCAATAGGAAGGTAGATAACAGCTGTATTTTGCCGGTACTTAGCTATGGAGCAGAAACCTGGAGACTTACAAAGAGGGTTCCGCTTAGGTTGAGGACGACGCAGCGAGCAATGGAAAGAAAAATGGTAGGTGTAACCTTAAGAGACAAGAAGAGAGCAGAGTGGATTAGGGAACAAACGGGGGTTAAGGATATCATAGTTGAAATAAAGAAGAGGAAATGGACATGGGCCGGACATGTAGCGCGTAGACAGGATAACCGCTGGTCATTAAGGGTAACTAACTGGGTTCCCAGAGAAGGCAAGCGAATTAGGGGGAGACAGAAGGTTAGATGGGCAGATGAGATTAAGAAGTTTGAGGGTGTAAATTGGCAGCAGCAAGCACAGGACCGGGTTAACTGGCGCAACATGGGAGAGGCCTTTGTCCTGCAGTGTACGTTGTCGGGCTGATGATGATGATGATGAGAAATATCGAAGAACAACGACAAATAAAACTAGATGCACGCTAATATATGAGAAATACAATAAAAATTTAACGGAAACTTTATATAACTTTATGGGTATCTTACAGAAGCTTTGTACATTCAGCGTCAGAGCTTTGTTCATTCAGCTTTGTGAAGAAGCCCTGTACATTCAGCTTTGTAAATTCAGCGTCAAGAAAGGACACACTATAATCTCGTGGTATACTATCGACGTTGGAATGTTTACCGAAAGCAGGTGGATAAATGCAACGCTCTTCTTTCTCTCGCCAACCTATGGAACACTTGGAAATTAGCACAATCGCTAAGCTCACGCCAGAATATGATACCATGAAGAACAATAAGGAAAAAGAAAATGGGAATCCTAGCCTTATTTGCCGATCGAGGTCTTTTATATGAAACAGTGCGGCAGTGTTGGTGGGAAGTCAAGTGTAATTGTTATACTGAAGCGATAGTTTTTGATAGTTTTTATTAGCTTAGGAAATTTCCGAAACTTCCGTCATTATTTTTCTGCTGAAATAAAAATTGGCATTCGTGATCATGATAGCACATTGAATTTAAAAACGCGTGTGTCGGTTTAAAATTACTGAAACTTCTTATAAGTAAATTCTATGTATATTCTGGTTATATATACGAGTGAATGAAGACCCCGCACGTAAGCCCCGCTTAGTGTAAGGAGAAAATTGTGAGGTGTTTCAAAAAGAAAACTTGGCCACAGAATTTGTGTACCTTGCTTAACGACGCAACATGTTCGGACTATGCAAATTACACGCCAGATATTTTTAGAGTAATGCTTACGACAGTGGCCCCTGAAGTATTGAGAAATTACTCTTGCACCACTCATAGAACAAAAACAAATTTGTATGACGCAGGTGCGAGTCGTACACTAAATTATTGTTTCATTTAGCTTGATCTCGTCATCAAAAAAAAGAAACATTTCTTTATCGCGAAAGAAACATAATTTACATAACTTTAAAAATATTTCGTTGTGAAGTTTAGAGTAGATGTAGGAATTAAATGCCCATGGGCAAAGCGTATTGGTTGGAGAGCACATTGGCCAAAACCCCTTTAAACTTTTACAAGGGCAAACCCTACTGAACTTTGCAGCACTATTTTGTGCACTCTTCCATATGCGCACAATTGCTCAGACACTGTGTGACTCAAATGTTGATATTTGCAAAGCTCAAACATGCGGCTGATTGGGCCACGATGCAGCAGCTGAAGGATGAGAAGGAATGAATTGTATCAATGCTAGCGGAATGGCGGCAGCGGTGGTGGGCCGCAAGCACTGTGGTGCCATCTCTCGAAGAATGCGGCCACTCACGAGCCATTTCATTGCCTCCCTCTAGCTTATGGTGCGGTCTCTGCCTGTGGATTGTTGCTATTGTAGCAGTTAAAAAATGGTCCACCTCAGTGGAGCAGTGACAAGGGTGCTTACCTGTTGACCCGAATATTTGTGTTCGAATCCCAGCCGCGGTGGTCGCTTTTCAATGAAGGTGAAATCGCGGGCCCCATCTGCTATTGGATGTCAGGGCACGTTAAAGCACATCAGATGGTTGAAACTTCCGTAGCCCTCCACTACGACGTCTCTCATATTCATATCATGGTTTTGGGACGTTTCAGAGTTCAAAAAGCTCCACCTTCAACAGTAGGGCAAACATTTCGAATTGACCGAAGGCAGTTTTTTTCATACTGACCTGGGTAATGATCAGTTTGGTGTTCATGTCAACATGTTGCGATAAGCGAGAATGATTGATGTTCCGACGCGTTGGGTAGCAGGTGATTGTACAAAAATTAACGAAGAGCCAGCATAAATGGGTGCACGTTAAATAACGACAATATTGAAAATCATTTTTTCTAGAAACATAGCTGTTATTTCCTTTTAACCCCGCCATCAGCCTGGAAATCTATGCCTTCATATAAATGCAGCTGTCGGTGGCGTGTGATTAAACCCAGAACTTCGATTTGAGCCGAGCTATTCCATGGCTGCGAAATATCATTGTGCTGGCGAATAAGCTTCGTAAAAAGCTTAAAGAAAGTTTTCACAGCACAAGGATGGTTATGGTAGTCACAGACTATGTCAACAATACAATAAACAACAATACAATCGAATGAAAAAAAAAACAGATGGTTTTTACCTTTGGGTCATTTTAGGAAAATGCATAAGAGGCCATCCAAATACACCTTTTTTTTCTATTTTCTCTGTTTTATTTTATTATTTTTCATAGTCCATGTGCAATATTGGCTTCAAAGAAGTTGTATGCACACGTTTATTCATAAAACCTCCTTGAAAGCCACTCGGAAAACCCTCGCGCAAAGGTGAGCAGTGTTGTTTAAAAAATATAAGTCGTACGATTCAGTTTTTAACTTACAGGAATGCAATGTTGAATTCCCCGTAATAAGGCGGGTTACACACATCGAATATTTCTCTCTTTTTTGTTTACGTTTTTGGAACTAACAGAACTGAAGCGAGCACCTCGGTGAGGTATGTTGCAATTTTAAGTACTAGGTAAATGATTAGGCTAATCAGGGCTTTGTTGAAGGGTATCCTATAAATAATAAATAAAGCTACAATTCGAACCGAAGCGTATGATAAATATTAAAGGTAACTGTACCACACCGCAGATGTCGCACTTTTGTCGATGAATTTACTTTATCAGTTAATGGGAACGCTGGAAGCAGCAGGTGTCTTCTCTCGACCCGGCTGTTTCAATCGCTTGGTCGTGTTCTAATAAGTGAGGACACGTTGAAGCCTTTGTAGTAGCTACTGAATGGTGCCTGCTACGGGCGAATGGGGTCTTCGCCGGTTAAAGCACTCAAGTGGTCATGGTTATCGGAGAACTGTAGATGTAGCCATTGTGCGCACATCACTGAAAATGCTCAGTGCTGCCTAATGTAATGTAGCGTGCATGTGGATAACTTGCCCAGATGTCCTGATAGAATATATAAGTGAATAAAAAATAACCGAACCTTAAGAAGATCACTAAAGGTCTTAGCAAAGCACTGCTGTATACTGTACCCGGCCTAAGTACGTGATGCGAAGATACGAGGCACATGCGCCCAAGAAATATCGCATCCCTGCACCCAATAATTTTGGAAACAGTGAGATTGAAGCTTCTGCTTTTGCACTTGGCAAAGTTGAGTGACCCGAGAAATGCGTGAACTGATCATATCATGGCCTGTGGGGTTCGAGTAATGTTATACGAAACCAGGCTATGATAGGCACAGCCTCCGGTGCATGGTCATCAGGAAACAAATTTTCATCATGGTGAACAATAAGACTTACAATATCATGCTGTTCACAAAGTTGTGGCATAATGAAAAAAAATTAAAAATAAAAAAAATAAAATCGATTTGATCATTGTTCTCAGCTCTAGAATTCTTACACGATTTCCAATGTAAGTTCCATTTAGATTTCCAGAGAAGCCAAATGTCGAGGCTGGAGCACCAGCGTTAATAAAATGATTAATAAATAAATTAGCAGCGTCTTGACCACAAAACTAGACATCATTTACAATAATTTCTGACGACACATTTTTGAAGAAGAACCTACTAGCGCACGGTATATGCTCCACATTCTACGACCATCACTCAAGGAAGTTTCAAATTTACGCGTAGAGTATTCCTATTTTCCTTTTTTTAGATCACTGTTCAGTTTGTTACGAACCTATTTAATTTTTTTAAATAATTGAGGGTCACGGGTCCCTAACAAGTGATTGAATAGTTTGTCTCTTTGTTTAATGCGCTTATATAGTTCATAGTTTACCCATTTCTTTCTAGCTTTTTTATGCTTAATGACAGGGGTTAGAGGAAATGCGATGTTGGACGCTTCTTTCACTTTTGATACAAATAGATCATAAGCTGCTGAGGAATTTCCTTCCGTATAAACATCAGACCAATTCGTATTGGAAAGCAATGTTTGAAACAGCTCTATGGTTCTGCTATTTATGACACGCTTGAAGTTGTTGTTTCTATCAATGCGCATACAGAGTGGTGGTGCAGGTTGTTTCTAGTTTGCTTCTAGGTCCTAGCTAGTGTTTAAGGTAGGTGACGCTAGCTTGTTCATACGTTGATTCTCAGCCCAAAAGAGCTTCGAGTTCCTGGAAGTCACTGAGACGACACAAGTGCTCAAACTTCAGAGACGGAAACTGCCGCCTAAACAACGCATTCAAATGTCTTCTCGGTTTGCGAAAAGGTCGTTTTTGGCGGAGGTGTTTGGCAATCTTTTCGCAGCCGCTGGTGCCTTTCTTGTTCCTTGGTAGTATCCTATTGTACTTAATCGAGCTTTGGGACCCGTCTCCATGGCATCAGACCCATTTGTAGAGCTAACTGTTGATTTTATTATTTTTAGCAGACTATCGGTGAGCAATGATCTTTATCTAATTTCACTGACTTTTTGGGCTAATTACCGCCTTCATTATTTTAGTGAATTTGTGATTAGTGGTACTTACTCAACTTCAGCGGCACAACCTCTTCACGGTGTTGCTGTTTTTTTTTTATTGGCCACACTAACAAATTACGACTCGTTTCAACGTCTCTGTTGTTCAAGAATAAACGTATCTGAATACCTTCAAGCGACACAATTGACATCTATTCCTAATTTAACAAATTATTTTCTCATTATCCTGAACTGATGCCATCTTATTAGACTTCAAAAATAATAAACAGAGAAACCCGTCGCTTTGCACGCTTTGGTGAAAAACGGTTAAAATATTCAAAATAGAAACCTAAATTTGTTACCGCGTATAACACTTTTTTCGCCTTTTCTCCTCAAAAAACGCAATATGCTTGCAGGGTAAAAAAACGGCATAATCATTTACGAAGTGATAACAAAGCGAATCAGTTATCTACATTTTTTTGGCCCCCAAGACGGGATTTAGAAGCTTTGGTTCTACAGGACATAGATGATGCGTGCTGCAAAATTACGAATATCCTGAAAGGTGCGGTGTAAACATTGTAGCGCACTTAGAATGCTATTTTAAACAGTAGCGGAAGTGTGCCCCGCCACGGTGGTCTAGCGGCTAACTCCCGTAATCACAAACGCTACTCGACTCGACTTTCACCATTCACTTGACAGAATTGAGCGCGGCACCACTGCTCGTCTGAAAATGACGCTGCCCTACTCAAGAATAGCAGCAAATTATCACTGATATGCAGTGGCTTGCTCTGCATAGAGATGGCGCTCACATCGGGTTTCTCAAGTGAAAGTGGAGCATTGAGTGAAGGGGCGTTCTAGAATACGGGGGTAAGGAGGTCGGTTGCTGAACCGCAGGTCACGGCAACGCATCCCGGCTGCTGCGAATGGCAGTGAATTTGTTGTATAGGCGCGTGTGCTCAGATTTGGGTGCGTTGTAAAGATCTCTAGGAGATCGAATTTTTCGGAGCACTCTGATACGGCTTCTTTCATAATCACATTGTATATTTGGGATATTCAACCCCAGATATAAATCAGAAGAGAGAGTTTTTCGATAAGTATGAGATCTGCAGATACGCGAAAGCACTGCCTACCTTCATTATCTAAGTGTCAAGATTAAGAGCCAGCGCATAGGAAAGTGGGGAAGGGTACACTCGGAGAAGCAAGTCGAGTGCTGCTGCACGCTGGTGCAGCACATGCAGTAGAAGCATTAACCTTGCAGAAGAGCTCGTCATGAAAGCATGTGCGTGTGCATTTTTTTTTCCAATCAGGGCAACTTGTTCCAACTAAGCGACAAAACTAACTTCGTAAGTTTCGGCGAATAGCTGATTTCACGCATATATAACGCTAAGAAATTATGGCAATGAACGGGCCGATCGAGCTGCCCGTTCTGCCCATACTGAAAGCGATGAAATATCAATTTTGCTTTCCAGAACTGACGCTGCACGGAAACTTCGCATGCTTGCTCGCAAGCGCACCTCGTCACAATGGAACGAGTCACATTTCATCCAAGCACGGTTAGGTACTTTGGACCCTACTCTTAGTCTTCGAGTTCCTCCGGAATTACGCCGACGAGACGCTACTATGCTGTGCAGAATATGGTTGGGCGTCGCATTTACCAATGCGTACGTGTTCCGCGTAGGAATGGCTGACACTGTTGCATGCGACCATTGTGGCAGTGATGAAACAACTTGGCATATTCTGTGTGAATGTCCACAATACTGCTCGCAGAGACATTTAGTCTGCAATGCACTAGAAGAATTGGACAACCAGCCTCTTTCGGAAGAAAGAATCCTGCGCTACCGACAGGACTTTATGTCGCAGAAGAAGGATGTGAAGGCGCTCCTGCGCTTCTTGCGTTCAACCGGCCTGTTCAAACGACTGTGATCGGAACTCCCTGAATGTGTGCGCATGTGGACTTTTTCTCATTTATTTTTTATCTCTCTATTTCTATCCTCTTTCCGACCATTTCCCCACCCCCGTACAGGGTAGCAAACCAGTTCGTCTAGATTAACCTCCCTGTCTCTTCCTTTTATTTATTTCTCTCCCTCCAGAAAGAGTTTTTATGAAGATCGTCGTTGGTGCGCCGTAATTGTTTTCCTAAAAAATAAAGTTCGCCGTTCTACGGAAGACTCAAGAACATGAACTGTACATTCATGACGAACAGTTCCTTTTGAAATGAAGCCGGGCCGTGGAGTTAAAACATAAGAAAAGTAAAGAAAAACAAGCTCTTGTAGTCGCTGGGGTGCCGAGTAGCTCTAATGACTAAAATATTCAAAGGTAACTCGAGAAGACTGGTGAGTGCGCAGAGACGCTGGGCGCTGTTCGTGTTTTATCGACCAAAAGCCGCTCTTAACCTTATCACCCATCATGCATACTTCAATACGTGTTACGCCAGATATATCGACTCCTGGCAGCTGCAGTTTTCGGAATTTATGTAGAACCACGAGCAGACTCGACCTGTTTGGCTTCTGACAGTAAATAAATGAACACTGTGCACGCAGGTTTTTCACTTGAGATGATATTATCAAATAAGAGGCGGTCTATTTCTCCGGTCGTAATTATGAGATCTTGTATGCCAGGAAAGTTTAGAGTAAAATAAAGACATTTTGAATATACATATACGCTTCCAAGGGCAGGTATTATTGATATGTGCGGTTTAACGCCCGAAAAACGCCATGTGATTATGAGAGACGCCGTAGTGGAGGGCTCCGGAGATTTCGGCCACCTTGAGTTCTTTAACGTGTACCCAAATCTGAGCATCCGGGGCTATAACATTTCCGCCTACATCGGAAATGCAGCAGCCGCAGCCGGGATTTGATCCCGCGACCTGCGGATCAGCAGCCGAGTACCTTAGCCACTAGACCACCGCAGTGGGGCAGCAAATATTATACATCGACCTTGTACATCGACCAATGTAGAACCATTGTGTTGTGGGCATTTGCCTTCCAGAAACCATGTATCGAGGTTTTTTATCGTTTCCTTTTTGCACTTGCTACTGCCTATTATCGGCACTAAAGCCAACAGGGTGCAGTATATTGGCCTGTGCTGTCGCCGTGAAACTGATTCGTATGGAAAAATCTCTGCAATTCCCAAACTTGTCACTTTATTCTGTCTAACTGCGCAGTGCGTATAGTTAGCGCGTTTTCTAATAGGCCAGTAATCTATACTCAAAGCTGAGTGTCGAAACAGCCCAAATATTTGTATTTTACTTGCTTCTCGCAGGGTCTAACCACAGAGGTAGCATAATGGTTGAGCGTCTGCTTCCAATGTGGGAGGTGATGGGTTCGATTTCGTCCCGGTACCGGCAGGAGGCCACCGGATTCAAAGGCAGAGGGAAGTTGTACCCGGAGATTGGCTCACTTCTCAAATGGTACACCGCTCGCCCGACACCTCCGGTTTAAAGGTACGAGTGCTCTTCGCAGTTGTGTTACGGCACGGCGAGTCTTATGTCACTCGGGGGGGGGGGGGGACGCTTGAGCTTCATGGCGGCTATGGGATCGCAGTGTCTAAACTTTCGACACGCGCTCCATAATTGTCTTCAGCTTGAGTTGCAGCTCATGAATGTGTTCAGCAGGAACCTCAAACGCACGGCGAGTGGACGTTTCGTTAGTGGGCCCCAGCTTCTCAATAATAAAACGTTTGTGACTTTTCTAAATGGTACTTAAAATTATTAGATCGCCTGTTGCACTATTTACCGTTTACTTTACGTAACATACGAAGATAGACACGAGCTCACGCGTTTTTTTTATTGAAGAACACTATGAGGTCACCTTGCATTGAAACACAACCATGGCGTGAAACTTAGGAATTTAAGAACTGGATTTCTTATTCTTTCGTAGGTCACAATGTTAACGAAGACAGCAGATGGTATGTCAAAAAAAATTATATCCATGTCTATTAGCCCAAACGTGGGGTCAGTGAACGAAAAGAACAATTACAACAATGCACTATGGCACTGATGGCGGCAAACAGAGCGTCGGCCAACGACCAACTGACAAGCGGTGAAGCACGTCGACTGTTTTGCACGTGCCATCTAATTTTCCAGCGTTATCGCAAGTGGCTACGTAAGTTCCAAAATGATCTGTAATCTTCGCGTTGCATCCCTTATCTTTTGCATCCCTAAACTTCTGGTACACTGCAGGCGTGATTTCCGCCAGACATTACATATACAGTGTGTCGGGGCGATAACATAACTTGATGAAGGAATGTGGCAATATTTTATTATTTCTGGAGATCAGCATCGATAAGTTTCTCTCATCCTACTGCAAAATTCACCTCAGTGATGATCAACATACGAGATTTACGAAGTGAGCTCCATCACACGGCAGCGTTAGGTGACCTTTTTATGAATTTCTTGCTAGTTTGTATGAAGCTAACAAAAATATCCCAGTGGTGAAGGTAACAGCAAACAAAGCATCCAGTAACGGCATGTTTTTCGTACAGAATTCTCCGGAGAACTGATCACGAGGTGTTTATGGTTTAATTTTGTTCAGATCCTACTGATGCTTTTTGTGCATCCACGGCCCACGATGCCGACAATGAGGGGGCCAACTATGTGTAAGCAGAGGTCACGAACTGCATAAGGCTCACATATACTGAAGAAAAAAAAAACGCAAGAAGCTCTGTCTCGCGGTCCTATAAAGATTGCTGCCTACCTGCTTTTCGTCAACCCCGGGAGTAAGAAAAAAATTCCGCCATATCCACGAAGTGAATGATGATGAGTGGGCGAAGCTCCGGAGGTAAACCTGGTAAACCGTGAATCCTCTGTACATTTTGCCCACTCGATTTTATTACATCGCTCCCCTAGCGTACGTCGCCGCACTAAATCGAACGATTGCCTTCGACCAATGACACGCGCCATATGTGACATCATTCCTATTTTATAAGATCTCGCGTCTTTCATCAACTACAAGTACCGCTTTCTAGTTTATAACATCTTGCATCTTTTCATCCTCAGCTACAAGTACCGCCATCTAGTAAACACTACAAGAACTAAACGAGAGGTGGCTACATACAGGAGACGGTACCGCCATCTAGTGAACACTGCAAGAACTAAACTAGAGGTGGCTACATACAGGGGACGGTACCGCCATCTAGTGAACACTGCAAGAACTAAACTAGAGGTGGCTACATACAGGCTACAGGGGACGCACAGCCCACGCCCTAAGGAGCTTCGCCCCTAAAAACCACATACGCCTTCGGGGTTGGAAGCCACAACACCCTTAGCGACGGCGGCACAGTGCCTTCGGCTAATCTAATCTGTGCACACAAATAAAATAAATGGGCAGTGGCACAGATTTGTCACGCATGTTAGCCATGCCCGCTGTTTAACTGAATTGCTCCGGTCAAGTGCACGTTTGTAGCGCCTTTGTTCTGCTTGCCACCTTCGAGATGCATGGTGGTCAATTTCGAATTTTACACATTCTCAATCAGCCTGCATGAATGATGGACAGGGCTTTCTTTTTACTGTCTAATAGACATCTTCTGTACTTCGAATTGGGTCGAATACTTCTGTTACAATTCTGGCTCTTATAGAAACGGTCCAACAGAAACACTCCAAACAGCGCAAACCTGCAGCATTTACATACTTTCGCCACGTCATTTCATAATAATAGCATAGATTTCTTAGCACCAACTCGTCCAACTCTCATTCTTCAGTAATATAGCTATCTTTCTGTATAGTCTACTACTTAAAAAGTTATTAAAGATTGGTACATTGCATGATAACGACACGCGGTGAGCGAAGGTGAATTTGGTACATTTTATTGTGCACTACAAGAAACTTTCAATTTCCAAATTTGAAGGAGCAGCGATTACGCAAGGTGCTTATGGTGATTAAGGTACGTGGTTAACGGTTACGACGACAAGGTTTCGTTTCTCTCGTCTTGATTCAGTCAAGCAGATCACAAAGTGATTCAAATAAAAACCAGATCTCAGTGAATAATATTGTTTTTCGTCGTTCTTCTAGTATAACAAAAATCCGTATTACTAACTAAATGACTGTCGCTAGGCTGCGCAATTTACCTTTTTCAGAAATTTTGAAAAATCCCCAGCTTAAACAGAAAGATGCCAGATCCCATCAGGCGGCCGAATAACATGAAATCTGGAGTTCGCATGACAGCGTAAATATAAGTAGTGTGTTTCTGATACTTCAATACACACACACACACACACACACACACACGCACAAATATATATATATATATATATATATATATATATATATATATATCTATATATATATATATATATATATATATATATATATAGTCATAATACGTAGGGGGGCTTATGTCATCACATAAAAGCTCGGAGTTGCCACCGAGGCTGCGATAACAATAGTTAGGCGCCCTATCTCCTGTCACCTTCCCACTAACTCAGAACTTAAAAAAGGTTTCGCTCTAGCTAAATCCATCAAGTAATTGTGATATGCCATTAGTGCTACTGTCAGAGAGCAATTTGTGGCCGCGATTTCTCTACCGCATAGCATCTTCCTCGTGGAACTTCTTTACACGACATGTAACGTCATTTGCGCGCAAGAAAACGCCACACACACACACACACACACACAAACACACACACACATACACACACACACGCGCGCGCGCACACGCACACACACGCAATAACAGTTTG
>NW_023609371.1:0-19612 GCF_013339725.1 Rhipicephalus microplus | reverse complement strand
ATAAATCAACCAAAGGGCAAGCAGGATTTCGAACAGGCTACTCAACAATCAACCACATTCATAATATAAATCAGGTAATTGAAAAATGCTTAGAATGCAACCAACCACTATACAGAGCCTTCATAGATTACGAGAAGGTGTTTGATTTAGAAGAAATACCAGCAGTCGTGCAGACACTGTGGAACAGGGGCGTCGACGAAACATATATAAACATCTTGTAATAAATCTACAGGGTATCAACTGCCACCATAGTGCACCGTATATAAACCAACAAAATACCAATAAAAAAAGGTGTAAGGCATGGGAGTAGAATCTCACCATTGCTATTGACCGCGTGCTTACAGAACGCTTTCTGTAGCCCAGAGTGGGAAAAGTTAAGAAAAGTTAATGAAGAGTACTTAGTAACCTGCGCGTTGGCGAAGGCTACTAAGGTTACTAAGATTGCTGAGTAAGTCAGGGTCGAATAGCAACTCATGATTATGGAGTTAGACAAGGAGAGCAGAAAGGTAGGTCTTAAAATTATTCTGCAGAAAATGAAAGTAATGTACAACAACCTCGCAATAGAACAGTCATCGAGATAGGTAATAGTGCTCTTGAAGTTGTAAAAGAAAAAGTCACAGCTTTGCTGGAAAGACGAAGCAATGAACGCGATAGCAACGAATTTAAAGGTGACGCGCAGAATTGAAAGCAGATCGAAACATGCCCTGTGTTCCTCACGCACAGAACTCACTCACAGGTACGGGTGCACGCGAATAAGCAGCTCATTTGTTACTTTGCTGTGTCGGAAAAGTGCACGCTTTTCGCAAACGGAGACTGGAAGGATTGCAGTGACTTTTGTGCACCAGGTAACTACAGCAGAATCGTTCCAGTTAAAGCCCGAGGCCAGCCAAGTTGTACGACCTTCCCTTCTCCACCACAGCGAAATAAGGGCGCGTGAGGCCTCCCTCACGCACCCTTATCTCGCCGGGCGAAGTACGCGTATGAGATCAGAGCGGGCACCGCCGAGCGATGTGGCGACGCGCGCTCTTTGCGCCATGTTGCTGGTAATGCTGAAAAAACAACTCCCTCCGAGATACTCGGGAGCAGCGGTAAGTGGTGCATCCTACTATGACATTGCATGGGATTGTTTTTCGATGGTTTACCTGTTACTGCTTCCTCGTGATATTGAAGCTAATCTGGGCCCTGACAAGCATACTAACGCTCTGCTCGATATGGATTCATTCCCTGATGATCCCTCCGAAAAGATGGCAGTCATATTACCTCATTAAGGACCTTCATGCGCCGTCAACTCAATCAGCCAAAGTGCAAAGCACGTTAGCAACAGACGTCAAAAAAATAAAAACGAGCAAAAAAAATCAAAACTCAAGTTGCAACAATACAGAAGAGGCTGGATGATATAGAAGCAAAAATAATATATCGAGCACTTAGAACAGGCTGTTGATGGCGTGCAAGTGTCAGTGGCCAGAATAGGAAAGTGTGATGAACGTGCCGGCTAGCGCGTAACGCCTTGAGAAGAAACCGCCAGGTTGCACTGGCACACGTTTGCACGTCACCCGAGCTGGTGATGCGCTGCGCAGAAACGGGAATCAACCACGCGCGCGGGCAATATGTTTTGTTGCTCGTGCATGGTTTCGAATGGCAACCGAGAAAATATGGTAATTAGCTTCTGGAATTACGGGATGCCTACGCGGGTGCGCGACTAAACTGAAATATTGTCACGGGGTCGTGATGTGGCCGAAGACAGGAGACTTTGTGTTGGAATTTAACTGTTTATTTGGGCGAACCTGTGCCCGGTAAACAGAAAGTCTGATCACAGTAGCAGTCTTGCACTGATAGCGGTGAACGGAGCGTCGGCCGTTGATCAACTATAGTGACAAGCGACGAAGCGCGTCGGCATTTATACTCTTGCCGTCGAATGTTCTAGCGTTATCGCTGGCGGTGGCGTAGGTTCCAGAATAATCTGTACCGTTCGCAGAGTAGGCGTGATCTTATCGAAATTATCTACTACAGTCAGGAAGCATCTCGAAAACAGCAGTTGTGGTTCGCACTGAGAATCGTGTAGTGTTTTGGGACGATAACAAAACTTTGGAAATGGAACGTGGCAATATCAATAGGGTGCTGAAAGTGAGAACTAAGTTGTGATCATTGCTTGCCACACCTTCCGTGGTAAACCATCATTTCCTCTAACAGTAATCTGTAAATAAAGCCCCATCATTCGTAACGTCAAACTCAGAGACGAGATGCGAGCGGTACCTAGATAAAAACCTTTTATTTTCTGCACACTGGTCATACAACGCATTTCCGAGTAGTGACTCACTATCTGTTTACAACAATGCATTCTTAATAATTGGTCATGCGTATTTTTTTATCCTCCCCCCCCTCCCCCCGGGAGATTCATAGCTCACAAGCACCCGGCACAACATTGCTTTCCTTGGGCTGGGAGCCTATAGTGACGCGTCTGAGCTTCAGGTACTTCCACTTGACGGAAAGATGCTCACTCCTTGTGGAGTGCCTTTGTGTGAAGACGCAAATGGGTGAGCAAAAAAAAAAACTTGTTCACTTGATTGGTGAGGCTCGGACCATGTTGTGCGCAGCCCAGTGTGGCATCTTTTTTTTTTTCAATCAGTAAACAAGCTCTTTCAAGCTGTCACTGTGAAGCTCATCGTAGCTAAACCACTTTGAAAAAGGGATTTCAAGGGCGTCTACAAATGCGAAGAGCTTGTCCGAAAGCCCTACCCAAAGGCGTCCGCATGAGGGGGCCAAAGGGGGCACCCCCCCTAGTCACGACCTGGGAGGGGGGTGCTAAATCTTCTCCATACATTGACTAGGTGGCGGGGCACTCTTTTAGTCAACTGAAAGGTGGGGCGCGAAATCTGCCTCATACCCTGAACTAATGGGAGGGAGTGCTCTGCAATGAACCTAGCTTATTCGCCCCCCCCCCCCCCTTAACGGCAAGCGCACCTATGGGCCTACCACTTTAAATGCGGAAAACTTCGCCGTTCACAGCGAGCTCGAAGTGCCGGGAGATGTACCTCTCGTCGAAGTGCCACTCGCATACCGCCAACATGTCAACGCGCGCGATCGCTTGATCTCCGCCACTGCGCAGGACTTCATCGTTTGAAACGCGAACAACCTGACTTGTAGCCTGTTGCCTACCCCGGGACAAAGCAATTACTTTGTTTTCGCGCCATGAGAGTGCATACACAAGCATTGGTGTGAGAGTGCCACCGCAATAAAAAAAAAAACGAGGATGAACGCGCCCGCCGAAACTGTCGGAAACGTGCAAACAACGTATAAATAGAGTTACTCTATATGCCAATTTAGGTAGCAGAGTTGCGCCACTGTTTTCCGGGTGCCGCTCACCCAGCTCCTGAGAATTTCAGTAACGCTATTGGTCGCCCGCAATCACGTGGTTATAGGTGGTTCAAATGCACTGCGAAGAAGCCAAATCTATGCAGACGACGCCGACAACGCCGATGCTCCATAGAGAAATAAAGAAAGGTGAAGAGTGGACACTCCCGTAGACCCCAGCGGCCCAATCGACCCTAGCACACCTGGTGGTTGTGAGAGCAAGTGGCGCGCGCTTCCTGTTTCGGTTTCACTGGCGCAAATTTTGAATTTTTATTATTTTTTTATTTTATTTCGATTAAGTTATAATAAAGAGAGATGCAGGTAGTGATAATTCACTACGATTTTATTCATCACGCTTGTTTTTGTTCTTTTGTTCACTTGTTGATCACTTGTTTTTTTGGAACAAGTGATCAATGTATATATCAGTCAAAGAGACAGAGTATCCGCAATGTTTTATTCAAAGGCAAGGTAGAGTCTGAGAATATAAAAAGCACAATATGACAAAGGTAGACAACAAATGCATCTCGCCTTACATATAAATTGTAACAAATATTGTAACAAATACAGAGAGAACACAGACAACGCACACATCGCTAGAGTTGGCAGAGGCCGAGAAGCAGGTGAAGTATGACACACCGGGCCCGTAAGTAAGTAAGGATCTATAGCAAAAACATAGCACACAATGCTGAAGAAGAAGAAAGAAGTGACATATACACAGCAATGAAGATGAATCACGCCTGGGGTTAACCAAAATAATGCACAGAAAAAAAGAGTGCACAGAAACCACACGACACAATATAGCAGAAAGGCAAAGCTGCAGTGTGCTGGCTGGCCCCGCCGCGGTGGTCTAGTGGCTAAGGTACTCGGCTGCTGACCCGCAGGTTGCGGGTTCGAATCCCGGCTGCGGCGGCTGCATTTCCGATGGAGGCGGAAATGTTGTAGGCCCGTGTGCTCAGATTTGGGTGCACGTTAAAGAACCCCAGGTGGTCGAAATTTCCGGAGCCCTCCACTACGGCGTCTCTCATAATCGTATGGTGGTTTTGGGACGTTAAACCCCACATATCAATCAATCAAATCAGTGTGCTGGCTGTGCTTAAGAACAGCTAGCCCAAAATGAAAAAAAAGCAGACTTGATGCCTGCTTGTCCTCAGAAAGGTAGGGCTTTGCAGCTTGCTCACTACGTGAAAGACAAACTTTATGCTACAACACTGGCAGGTCTTGTGGCTCTTCTTATTATCAAAAACTTAAGATCCCAAATGATTTGCGTCTGGGTGTTGTTGTGACGCTTGCGAGCTAAAATAGATTGTAGTAATCACTTATCCAGAATTGTGGACCTTAATTGGTGTTACGAGAGCGGTATTACAGGGCTAATAAATAGCAGAAGGAAACCACCTTGGCTCATTATTTTTCACAAAGGCTCTACATCGCACGTTATCACTCACAAGCTATATAAAAATAAAATGGCAGCGTCCGCAGCCCCATCAAACGCTACAAGTTTGGGTATTCTTTTGAAAATTTTGATGGGCGAGATGAGGAGGTTGATGAGAAGCTAAAATACAAAAAGCGTGATAACGTGAACTGTGCCCACTTCATACTGTGTTCCTTACCCGCTCGAAGACATTTCAACAAGCGGTTTTGTTATCAATATATTACTTGAGCTGGAGAGATAAAGCATACACAGTGACCAAGCGACCCACAGTAAAGTGTACAGTTCGCCCGCATTTGCTACAAAAATACAGACAGGATACCCAACATTCTTTTTAAGGTTATGCAAATCACTTCGAGCGAATACACAGTGTCCCTACTCCTCATAGCGGGTAACCAAAACAATGTATGCAACGAATGAGTGGTTAGTTTGGTGAGGTTGTCTCCGCCGTCTTTTGATAGTTTTCCGCTGTGCTGCTACTTTGGCTTGCAGATGTTTAATGGTTTGCTTGTACTTCATTGATGGAGACATTGTCGCTGGCACACAGGAACGCACTGCAATAAACAAAAATGGATGTAAAAGCGAAGAACAACTAATCCCATACGAGCACTTTCCTCGCTCTTTCAGACCCAAGGTGCACAACTTTCGGTAGTGCAAAGTTTTCGATTCCACTACCTAAAAACAAACCATTCACAATGTTGACAATGCACAAAAAAAAATGAAAATCACTGAGAGCCTACCCTTACATTTTGTAAGTGCACACGTAGTGTCCTTTCGAGGATAGTTTCCTCAGAATGTCCTAAACATAAAATAGCACATTAAAAACAGCTGCAATAAAAGCATAGTCACCATTTTCTCTAGGGCACTCAGACGTGGAGCTGTTGGCGCAGACATCTTCTGGAGGGTCTTGTGAAGCTTGTTCAGTGCCTCGGACAGTGCTGTCGGAACAACCTTGCGAGCGGCCTGCGGAAGTCTCAATATCAATCCACTCTGGTGTTGAAGTGAACATACAACTTACCGGTCACACAAGTTCCTTTTGTGACAGCTGAACGACTGGTTAAGGTTTTCTCCGGCAAGACGAAGTCAGCAGAAATTCTTTTCACCAGCTACAAGGGAGCTGCCACCTGCAGAGGTTTGGTCAACAGTCAATTTGGGTAAAAAAAAAAAAAGAAATCGCGACACTGAACGCACCCTGTTCATCGGGGCAATGGAGGCGGAAATGTCGTAGGCCCGTGTGCTCAGATTTGGGTGCACGTTAAAGAACCCCAGGTGGTCAAAATTTCCGGAGCCCTCCACTACGGCGTCTCTCATAATCATATGGTGGTTTTGGGACGTTAAACCTCACAAATCAATCAATCAATCATCGGGGCATCTCAATGTGTGGGAGCCGCTTTTTGAAGCCTCTACCGCAGGTCCTGAAGAAATGAAATTACGACATTGTGTCAGTAATAGGCTTAAAATAACACAAACTGAAGCTCATCCGCACCTTGCAGTGCAGCTTCTGCAGTCATGTCACAGTCACTATTTGAAGCGACGCTCAGAAAATCTGCATATACGTGCAGTTGGTACAAGTTACAAAGCTTGTAGCATGGGGAAACTTAAACAACTCTTTCAAACACATAAATTGGTAGAACGTGGAAGAAAAGAGAAGGCACCAACAAGGAAACAAGTAATTTGTGATTTTTGGAATTATCAACAGTGCCAGCTTTCACTGATGGAAGGTACAGATGCTCGCGTCCGAGGCAGACGCAGCACGCGTCGCCTCGGCTTGACGCCGTGCCGCCTATGCTATACTGCATACGTTGCACAGTGTTCCCGTCTAGCCGCCGCATAGAGCCGCAAACTTTCTTTTTAGCGAACCTCCCCGTCCTTACAAGCTACAAAAAAAGGTTACAACTGCGTGAATGAGACGCCACGTAAGAAACAAACTCGCACACACGAAGCACAATGTGTGTGTGTGCATCTTTCTATGTTTGTTGCATGGTGTCTTATTCGCACAGGTGTAATCGTTTTCTGAAAAAAATGACCGAACAAGACCAACAACATGTCATTCAACAAGCTTCGCTTGAAAACGTGCCTCACCTGTTATCTCACGCTTGAAAACGCCGACGCAGCCGACGTTGACGAAAGCGACGAAAGCTTCTCGCTGTCAGTCATGCATGGGCACGGAGGAAGGAAAAAGGTAAGGAGAGGGCATGCCCAGCCGGCGCAGGGCGTAAAAAATGTGGTGGAAATGACATCATGGCGGCCATAGTCAGTAGGCACAATGGCGGCGTTGTTATGGTTACGTGTTGCGCAGTGAAGCTGGTCTAGCAATGAGCGGCCGCGGCTGGCGGCGGAATGTGTGCCTCCCCAGGTCTCGTGCTGAGCCGTGGCGAACAATATCTGTGCTCTGCGCCGCGTTAATGGTTACGCAGTGTTCGTCTGGCTATTACATTACTCTTAGCAACGTTTACAAATCTCTTTGTCCATCACGGGGTTTCAACAGTGCGTAGAACAAGTGCATATCCATGTGTCGTGCGGCGGATGACGCGGATGAAGCAGTTAGTGTTCAGCGAAATGGCGTTGGGCACCATGACGAAGCTGAATGACGACGAACACCTTGCAGGCCAGTGACGGTTGAGCAGTGCTCCTGCTTGTGACAACGGACGACGCTGTTGAGCCCAGCAAGACGCCGTGAGGACCATGTGCACATACGTAGTTTCGTGTTGTGTGTGTACAGTAACAACTTGCATGTGCGTATTAAAACACCTTTTCTGTTCCGCTTGGTACACTCTCCACCAGCATTGCATGTAATCTCAACGTAACAGCAACCACGTTCAACTGTCACTAGCACCGTGCTCAAAGTCACCACGGTCGCAGAATGCTGACGCAGGTGAGTTTCACGCGGAACACGGACACAGTGGCAGGACGCTGCGTCAGTCGCGTGGCGGAATGCAACCGTAGAAGACGCACGACCGATCGTGTTGTCTGTACAGTTGCTGAATTAATGACGTGAAAGCACTCGCCGTTGTCAGTGCATCTAGCGCGCGTTCTTTCGTAGTTGCTTCGTTGTCAGCGAGCTACTCTTTGTTATTACTCGGACGAAGCGATTTCGCTGAAGGTGTCCGGCTGGCTCGGAGTGATGAGCCCCGTTCCATTAGTTTCGGATCGTCACGACACACGCGCTGCGCCGCCCACGTGCTTTCCGAGCCAGAGAGGGAGTCGCGCCTTCTGCTTCGCATTCATATGTAAACAAGAGAGGAGAATTTGCCTACTCAATATGGCCAACTTCCAGCTTTATCGCGGCTTCACAACGAGTGACGTCAGGGCCTCTCCTTACCTTTTCCTTCCTCCGTGTGCATGGGTACAGTGTACTAGAAGAGGGCAGTGGGCTTACTCCGCAGTGGGCTTACTCCTCTGACGCAGTTGGTGTCGCATAGGAGAGGTGGCGCCACAGGCATCTTCGATGGAAGCTTCGCCTGCAGAAGCTGCTCGCCGCTGGCCGCTCGTACGAGTTGCGACGCGCGTTTCTTCGATATTTATAATAAACTTGCTTGTATTAACTTCCCTTTGACTGTACTGAGAGCGTATGTTGCTCTCGGTTCGCCATTATTTCCTTTTTTTTGCGATAGATTTGCCGAAAGTCAGTCCGATGGCAGCTTATGCAGATATGCTTGCTCCTTTCTAGTGCGACGCAGTTAATGCTTTTTTTTTTCTTGGGGGCGGGGGAGCTTGAGTTCTTTGCACATTTTGACAAGCACTACATTTGTGCAGGCCACATCGTATTTTCCCCGATATAACACCTCGCTCGCTTCCTAGCCGAGCTTTAACATGCAGGCGTGCTGGCTGAGTTTGTGCCTTTGCTATGATGAAATGAAATTGTAGCTGAAATATCTTTTGTTCTAATTCGGTTGTTGCACATGGCACAGTAGTTTTCTCGGGGTTTTTAATAACTATAATTACGCAGTTACACATCTGTTAGGCCTATGTACAAGCTTCTGTTCTGGACATGAAGCTCTTATTTTCAAAACTGAAGCACAATATTCAACCACTGATTTACACACTTTATTCACTTCATGTGCAACGGCTTAGCTTCAGCTGCTTGGCCCTCTGCCGCTTTCCTCCTTTGTCACTGTTCAGTCCTTTCACATAAAAATGAAGACGTGTGACAACGTAAAAACTAATTACTTTCGCTGTGAGAGTAGCTGCATGCACACTGCAACCAATTTCGATGGAAAGTCTGTGCTGAACAACTGCCAGCATGTCCATAATGCTGTCAGAGTGCAGCTCGCTCTGGCAGAAACAATCTGTGAAGATATCTTCGAGCTTTTTCACAAAGCCGTACAGCTGACTAGAGGGATGGAGGAGGCCTCCTCGGTATCCTCGGTCACAATAGTTTGTTAGCCGAGCAAGCTGAAAACTTTCACCAGGTGAGGTCACGGTGAGCAGCTTGACGCAATCTTGACATTTTGTTTTAGTATTGACAATGCATTTTCGTGCAACATAGCCCGAAATATGGTAAATGAGCCTGGAGTCGCTTCTGACCACGTGCTGGTTATGGTCACTTGAAGCCTGCGGGCCAGCATTATGCTGGTGTACCATGATTTTTTTGTTTTCTCTTCAGCTGCAGTGGCAGCAGCAGTTTGACTGCACTCCTCTCTATCAGTTGATGATTCGAGCGAGTCAACTTCCAGCAAGGAGGCCAGGGTACCCTCCTCGCAGTATCCATTGCTAACAGACCTAACCAGACCATAAAATGAGAGGCAATTCACAGTGATTAGGAACTGTGTTGGAGTCGGGTGATCGTTATTGCCAGAAGCTTGTCTTACAATTCCGAAGAAATTCTCGAGTGGGTCCTGGCCGGTCCTTGATGTCATTAGGTACTTGTATCCAACCTTGGATGTCAAGTAGGCAAGCAACTAGAGAGTGCTTGAAATGGTGACACGCAAGCCGGCTGCTGTGGAGTCACATAAAAATCCACCAGTTCCTTTGGCATGCCTTTCCCACTGATCAAGGTACGACAGGAAGTCCTTCAGGGTTTCTTCTTTCAAGGAGCCTGGCCGGAGAGCTTCAGCAGCATACCGTGATGTCATCACTGATATCAACTGGCTCACCTTGCTGAAAAAATAGAATAAACAATATTGCTTGAATTCTTGTTGACATGGCCTCTCGGATTACAGCCACCGTCATGCAGTCGAGCAAAAAACTGCCAACTCCTTCATTTTCACTTTAAGGAATGTTTACTAAAAACATTCTATAAGCTGGCTGGCAGGGAGATTGGTTAGTTTGGGGCACGGTGTTGTCTGGGGTGAAGGCCTCGTCAGGAGACATACGGGTCATCTTTTGCCTAAGCTCGAGGACATAATTCACATTGTGTATTTATGTCTAAAATAACGAAGTGAATTGAATTAAATAGCGGTACAGTTACCTGAAGAATTCCTGGGTGGCATTGATGGTTCCAAATATCTTGTCCAGCTCATTCCTGTAGAGGTGGAAAGCCTGGAGGACTCTCGCACCGAACAGTTGAAACGCGATGCTCACTCTCATTTTTTCAAAGCCATTTGGATTGAGATGGCACTCGGTGATTCCGGGCATAGCCTTGAGGGTCACATTATTGGCATCAATCTTGTAGGCTTCCCTCACCGGCCGAATGCTGACCTGGAATATGATTCCAAGACAAAACCAGACATTTGTTGCGATGCGCACTAGTTGCAGCCAAAATGTAAATGAGCCTGCAAATGTTCGTTGATACCCTTCAGGTTAATTTTCCCCAAATAAATAAAGCCCCACGCACAATGTAAACCCTCCAATGATCGACAAGCAACAGGAAAAGTAACTGCCCTTTAGGCAAATGGTCCCTACTGCAAAACGAATTTTCGAGAGGAATGAACAAATCATATTGCATTGTACTGTTAAACGAATAGCTCGACACTGAAAAACTAGGCAAAATATGCAGTTATTAAAAGAGGCGATACATGTTACACATGCAGAAGCTTACATGGCCAGCTGGGGTGTTGAAGCCGCTCTTCAACAGGGAGTTCCGGAGGCATTTGATTAGATGAGGAAAGTCTGAGTTGAAGAACAAGTGCCGCTTTGGGTCAGAAGGGTGCTGGACCTTGCACTTAATCGAACTAGCAGTTGCATGTATTCCCATCATCCTCCACATCTTTCGATTCCAGCTTGCCCCATCAGTTGTTATGAAATCGACAAAGAGCCCACTTTTTTCTGCTAGTATTGTGGCCTCTACAACAACCTTGGCGAGAATATCTGCTTTCATGTTGCCATTCGTTGCGAAGCACCCTATGACCTGACTCCATTTTCCTTGGAATGGAACAAAAAGTACCACCATACCATGGTCAGATGGAGTGCTCTTGTCCTTTTGTGTGGTAAATGGGCCCAAGTCTACAAAGCCTTCAATTGTACCACTGCTCCTAACAGACAAGCTCTCAGAAAGTTTCAGCTTATCGATGAGCGATCCCCCGTGCCTCTTGCTGACGTCGAGCTCCGCTGTTTTACTATTCAATTTCTTCAGGATTTTCTCATTGAAGCCAAAAAGTGTACGGTAAACAGATACATAACGTTTCAGAGTTGATTTGCTTGGCAGGGCAAGAATTTTGTTTTTACGCAAGTGTTCGCACAAGCGGGGACCCTTGATTGATTGATTGATATGTGGGGTTTAACGTCCCAAAACCACTATATGATTATGAGAGACGCCGTAGTGGAGGGCTCCGGAAATTTAGACCACCTGGGGTTCTTTAACGTGCACCCAAATCTGAGCACACGGGCCTACAACAATTCCGCCTCCATAAGCGGGGACCCTTCATCTTCATTATGATGCAGTCGAGAAGCCAGCTCTTGCTGTATCGAAGACCATTAGGTTTCACTTTAGCTGCTGCAAAGCAGTGTTTAACAGCTTCTTGCTGATGGGTAGGTAGGCTCCCAATCTGTTCCTGGAGAACATCTGCATTTTTTGCTGCAGCTTGCTGTTGCAGTTTCGCAAGGCTCTCCCTTGTATCAGAGAGACGGGTGGAAAGGCGCTTATTTCTTCTTACTGCTGTTTTAAATTTCTGGGCAATGTTGAGGCGTGCCTTTGTGTTCCTACGCTGCACTCGGCTTCGGCGTGTCAACAAAGCTCGCCTTAGGTACCGACAGGAGACGCATGGCGTTCCTGAAAAAGACACGAAAGCATGGTAATGCACAGCCTCTTCTACGCTAACAGCGTGATGTGTCATTGTTCAAAAATAAAGAGTGATAATTACCTTCTTTAGGCACCTGGCCTAGGCACTTCCTGCTGAAGTACAGTCCTTGGCGCGTCAACACGTGGTCCCTAAGCTTAGTTGTGAAGAGAGCTTCATCATAGTCCTCGAGCCTCATTGCACCCGCACATAGCTGCATCCGGTCAGTCTTTCGCAACTCGTCCTCGGCCTCCGTTTTTGTATGCACCGGCCCTTCCTTTATCAAAACGCCTCTAGCAAGCACTTTGCAGTATGTGGCACATTGCGACTCTGAAAACATTACCACCTTCTCGGAGAGCACTTCGGCATTAGTGGTCAACGCGGCCGTGCAGTATACAACACCGGCATGGCCAGGGAAACTGTGCTTACTCCAGTATGGTGAAGGCACTTCTAGGTTGAAGTAAAACTGATTCACATTGGCAGATGGTGGAGATGTAGACGCTTGTGGACATTCTTCACAGCCTGCATCAACAGCGTCGTCGGTGTGTGCAAACGCCCCAGACACCGCATTGTCGGAAGGACAGAATGCGGGCTTTAATTGCCCGTCTGAAGATTCCGATCATTTCCTCTTACGAGCGGTCCTCTCTTGTGTCGGCTTTTTACTAAGGTAAGCTGGCAGATTGGGTAGAAGCGTCGGCACAGCATCAGCGCGGAGAATGGGTCTCCCGCGAGGTATCCGCACTTCTTTTCCCTCAATAATATGCACATAGTCTCTGAGCACATAACGCGGCTCGAAGTGGAGCTCGCACACTGCGCTGGTGTCTTCCAGGGGCTTGCCCGCTCTGCGCAGGTTCTTCTCCCATTGTTTACGCCTGTTCTCATCCTTCGGGACGCCAAACAACGACAGCTTCGGCCCACCCTTCACGAACACATAGTCTGTTTGGCACCCAGGCGCGTAGCAGTGGTTTTGCCGATATCGCGGCATGGCTTAGGCACTAAAGAACATACCGATTTCTTGAGTGGTGCGTACGGCTCACAGCCGACGGCAAAAACTCGGCGCTACAATGGCCACAGCAATAGCACGTCGCTCGACAACTGCTGCTGCGCAAGAGCTGGCCAGCACTTTCAGCCGCCACGCTCCCCCAAAGTTCTATTGATGGCGATGCCAGCGCCGCCGCCCGGGCGAAGAGAGAAACACACACTGGCGACGTTTGTGGAGCCACCCCACCGCACACCCTCCGCCGGGGAGCAAGCCCACTGCCCTCTTCTAGTACACTGTAGCATGGGCTTGTGGCTGGGTGGATGGTGTTTATGACAGTACGACTGAAGAAAAATAATCGCGTAAGGTGTGTTGAATAAATTGTTTTTATGTATAAAGAACATACCTAGTTTGGGCGTATAATTATTATTTTGTGAAAACAATTCTGTTGCATTGATTATAACTGTTTTTTTTTTGCGCTTGCGCTCTCTGACGTTTGATGAGAGCACTAGTTGATTACGTAATCGTGACGCACTTCCTGAGGCCAGGTTTCGTGGAGTGTCCTCTCTTGTCTTCTTCTTTCTCTATGGATGCTCCGCAGATTCCGGGCAGCCCAAGCGCTGTTAACATTAGGTCCGTTCGATTCACCTGCACCGGTCGGAACCAATTCACGGCTGTGCACGCGAAGTTCAGAAATTGTGCAGCGTAAGTTCAGCGGTGCAGGCACAGCACGACACCCGAAACGAATGACGATGTGCCGACAAGGTGCAGGCCTTATTTCTTTTCGCTTAATTTACACCGTTCAGCAAACACTGACCGATGGCAAATCGAACATGCGCACAGTTTATGAGGCGCAAACATCTTGGCAAAACACACCGCATTTGTAGAGGCGGGTACGGCGCCTAAGCCACCTACGTCTATGTGCTGCGTCGTCTGCTCAGCTGCACGCGCGCCTGCACCAAGCCGGCACCGTCAGCGAAGGAGGTGCAGGAAAATCATGAACCGGTGCTGCACCTATCCTGCACCTTTCGAAACGAATGGCAGGGTTCAGCGGTCGTCATTGCTGCACCGCTGAAACGAATGGCAAGGTGCAGCACCTCGTGAACTGGTTCACGTGGTGCAGGCGAATCGAACGGACCTATTGGGTGGTTCTGTTATTCTCGCGCATTCTCACGTTTTCGCCACGCTTATCAACGAATCGGTACTGTAGCGATGTTGCCTGTTGGTCGCTAAAACTACGGTAGGAAGGGCTTTCTATGTTGAATTGTATTATGTAAAGCCAATGGGTTAGACGCATCGAGAGGTGCTTCGCAATGACAGGGTGTTGTGCGCCGAACTGTCACAACCGCAGTGGAATTGGCAAGGTGCTTTTCGCGGTGCCACGAGCAAAATGTGCTGCGCAAGTACGCCGCCGACTCCAGTGGCTTCTGCGGATGGGCCGTGAGAAGCTGCCTCCGAAAAGAGCTAGGCTATGCGAGGTAAGTTGCATTCGGTCTTTGTGAAAGTCGTTACTGTATTCATTAACAGCGCACATGAGCATTCACTCTGTGTGCGTGTATAGGTAGAGGGGTTGTATTGTGACCATTTACGGGCTGTGTTCAATTTTCCTTATGTACTATCGCTGACTGCAAGTTTATTAAAGTTGTTGCAGGGCCATGATAAGAATTAGCAGCGTCATACGATCGTGTAGCCGTTGTGTCGAGCTCGCCCGCCTTCGTGATGAGCATGGTTGTCGTTTCTGTGCTTATGAGCTATTTGCTTTGGTGTATTTTAGTTGCGTTGTCTTCTTTGTTTTTGTTTTGTTTTTAGTGGACGTTTCTTTGTTTCGAATCAGAAATTGCAACAAAATGCATGTTGTTGCTTGCCTCGGGAGTAATTTACGTTATCGGCGCAGCATTGACGAAAATTATTGGCTATTTAAAATCGCCTAATGAGCTGCTATCTTAGCATGTGTATAACAGTTATTAGAAACGAATTGCAGTGTCACATATACCTCAGCCTTGGCATTTGACTGTAGCTTCGCTATTGTGAATCTGCTTTTCGGGGGCCCATATCAAAACGGTTTTGTTACCTTGATAAGAAGTACTTTGAACAGCAGGGATAACACTGACAAGCTAGCTATCGAGTTGTGAAAAAATGCTAAATTACAGTGGCATGCATGGGCTCACCATGCTGAATTTTTATTACTCTATTAGCCCAACAGTGCTTATGTCTTTGATGCATTGTCTCTTGCACTAATTGTTAATTATTACTCTGTATATCTGGAGGACCACTTCACTCTTGACCAGGTTGAAGAAGATAGTCGAGCAGGAAGGAAACGACTTAAGTCAGCTGCAGTTCCCAGCATTTTCTGTGGTGAAGTTAAATTTAAACAACTCTCAGTGCATTTTGCTAACATTCTAAATTTTATAGCTCACCAGCGTGCCATAGTATCTGACAATGGCAGATCATCATTGGCTCCTGACAAGAGTGCAGAAGCAGGGTTATCACCATCAAAGCTAGGTAAGTATCTAATGAAGTTCACAATTTATCAAGATTACTGTTATGAATGAATACCTGCCTTGGACCTTCGTATTGTCTTTACGTGTCCCCGTGTTGAAGGCAGACATGGAGATGCAGCAGAAAAGAGCTGCACCTACATTATCTACTGGTGCTAAAGGCTTGTATTGATCTTCAAATGGCATGACACATGGCTGCAATGTTTAGCGTGTTTTATGCAATCTTATATTGCAGGTGAGATGCCAGAAGTATCAGCTACACCTGATATCCCTGCTGCGATGATCCTGGAACATTTATTGATTCCACTGTCGACAGGCGAGTAAATAGGGTACACTTTGAAAAATGGCTTTATAAATAACTTTCAGTTTCATGCTTGCGTAAGGATATTCGCTTCTATTTTTATTTATACTGTAACGGCCACAGAATCAGCATTGCATTCATACTACCGGGACGCTTGCATAAAGAATGTGCTGCTAGTGCACGCTAGCGTTCGGTAGCAGTCAATAAAATACTTCTGAACTTAGCGGTCTGTTGGGTTCACCCGCCGTCTGTTAAAACCGAGACTTTGCCAGTTTGCCACGTGACTCATAGCCACAATACATATGCTCAGTGTATCTATTTTGCCACTCTCAAAGCGCCACTTTTCTAGTACGACAACCTTTGCTGGGTCATTCTTTACACAGATATTCTTGATAATTTCATTCTGTGTTTGGCTTTGCAGGAGTGACCGGAGCACAGCGGTCCGTTGATTGTTCACAGCACTCACCGCCTGCCTCACAAGGTCTTCTCATTACTCCAGCTTTTCATTGGACAAATTTAAGCTAGTTGTAGTTAGGCATAACTATTGTTCTATTAATTTACTCTCATAAATATTCTAGAACATTCAAACTAGCAATTTAAACGTTGTCACAGAGTAATGATATCGGAGCCTAGAGCTCTGCCTTCTGAATGAGTGAGTTACTTCCTTTACTCTAAGCATGCTTATATCGACAAAAGTTTAAATGAAATAAGCTTAATAATGCTGTAATTTAACTTTATATCTCATCAAATATTATGCTCCGATGTGTCGACGGTATGTTCTTTTTGCTTGCTGTTAGCTTGCCTTTTTTAAACTCGGCACAGGGAAGTAAGCCTGCATATATACAGAATAATAAATATATGTCCAGGCATGGAACTTCGTATGAATTATGATTTTGTTGCTCTTATTCAGCAGTAACTATGAGCTGGCTTACTCATGCAAGAGCTGACGTGCTCAGTCTCAAATCAAGTTTTGAATCTGAGTCAAAGTGTGGGTGTGTAATATTTTGGTGAACTTGAGTCTGCTTGAGAAAAATTTTAATGAGTTTGTGAAAGTGAGGTCGAATTGAATAACATATTTATTGTGCGGTGCTATCTTGTGGTGCTACCGACTCAACTCCAGAAATACTGTCAGGTTTACATAGACCCATGTGTATACTCGTCTCTCCACATACTTCAAAACATGCAGAACATGAAAATTTTGTCCAGTGGTAGAACTGTTAGGACAAATTCTGCATTATATGCATTCTTTCAGCAACTGTGATACCTGCCAAGTCCGACAAAGTGCTTGATCTGGAGCGCAGGCTTGACCTGGAGAAGAACCGGCGGCGTAAAGCAGAAAGGGAGAGAGACAGGCTTCGCGAGTCACTTGGCCGTTTGTTTTCTAGGGACCAAATCAATGAACTAGAAAAAAACGAACCATGCGAGGGAAGTTTTGGTCGCCAGCATCGCTTCAAAAGGCGCTCCACGTAAAATTAGCCTGTGGCAGCAAATGATATGAGTTTGTTAGAGAAAACATTGCCCCTTTACCAGCAACAAGAACCCTGCAGAGACACATTGAGCACATAAAGTTCAAACTTGGTAATTATCACTACACTATCATTTCTGAATTATTTAAGACGTCCCCTGAGAAGCTTGGACCACTTAACTTCGAGCAGGTTGATTTTGTAGAGTTTATGAAAAATGAAATAAAATAAAGCTAACCAACAATTTATATGCAGGTATCCTGCATGAAGTTTTTGCAGCCCTGAAAGAGAAGGTGGCTACAATGGCCCCAGAGAAGAGACATGCATGTCTTTAAAGGACGAAATGCAGGTTTCACTTGGGCTTGAATACGACGATATTATAGGTAGGATAACTGGGTTTATCAATTGACTGACTATGCTTTAGGTGGTTATGTTCATGCATTTGAGTGGTCTTTAACTTCATTGATTGTATTTTTTTGTTCTTTCAGGTCAGCCAGCCATGCGCCCTTCAAATGCATCCACAAACGACCAACTTGCAAACCATGCACTTGTTTTTACGCTGGCGGGGTTGACAAGCAGGTGGAAATAAGCCGTTGCTTATCAGCTGACATGTAAGTTGTGAAGCTTCTTTCAATGCCTGTGCCACTTTAAAACATTTAAATTTCCTGGCCCTACATATTTTCTTTACCGCACCCATTGTGCACTGAGGCTGGTTGCTGTTTTTCCTAGAGGTTATATGTCTAGTACCTCCACATAATATGAAATGCAGTTTAGAATATTGCCCTAGCACCTTTGTTCTAGAAAGTTGTGCATATAGGCCACACTTCTGCTAAAATTATTTTTACACAGTTATCTGATGTGCGTTTCCTGATTTTTTCCTTGGTAGCTTCATCTTTTGAGGCAGGGGTAGTAAAGAACTGCCTCTTCGATGTAATTAAGCAGTCTGAAGCTGTTGACATAACAGTCAGCGCTGTTGCGACTGACATGGGACCTGGCAACATGGCCATCTGGCGACTGTGTGGTAAACAAGCTTTAAAGTATGGGAAACCAAAAATATCATACCCCCACCCTTGCCGGAAAGGAAGGCAGCTGTACTTCCTTGCTGATGTTCTCATCTTTTGAAAAATCTCAGAGGTCACCTTACTCGAGGCCAGGAGATAATTCTACATGACACCATTGTTAAAAAAGAGAACCTTCCAAGCAACAAGGTAATCTTAGTGTATTGCCTTCTAGTTTCACTGGCTTGGCTTGGTTTGTGAACACAAGTTGCTCACTGGATTACAGATGCTGTCAATAGTTTTTTATTTGTTAGGGAACGGGCGATACCACGTTGAAAAGGGTTTTTTTTCATTTGAAATTAACTCTGCATACCCTAATGTAGCCACTACGGCCAAGCAGCAACAGCTATTGTAAATGTGCTGTAAACGGCATATTTTTAGTAGTTTAGTAGCGCTGACAGTTGGTATGGATTCATGGTTAAGAACTGCGCAAGAATACGAGACACAAAAGGAAGAAAGCACAAGAACGAGCGCCTTATCTGTTTTTTTTGTGACCACGTGCTTTGATATACAGTCGCCGACCGTTTTTTCGGACGCCGAAAATTCGGACATGCCCGTTTATTCGGACATCTTCATGGCACCGCCACACTCCCCATTGATCCTAATGTAAACTCACGACCGCAAATTCGGACGCCCCACTGTGCGCCATTCGGTTATTCGGACTCCGTTTGACTGACTGGATGCGTCGCCGTATGCCATTACACGCTGAGAGCGACATTAACAATATGTTTGCTAGGTTGCCAGCACTGATATGCTGCACTAGCTATGGATGGATGTCTGGCCAGTGTCAAAATGCACGCAGAGATTGCCATTGCCGATCTCGAAGGCTATGTCTGGCGACGCTTTTTTTTTAGCCAGTCGAGCGGCCAAGCCAAGCCACCTACAGAGTCTGTTCGCTGCGGCGTTTGTCAGCGGTGTCAGTCAGCTGCTTTTGCGGCTAGGCCTGATTCGTCTTGTTGTCTGTGTTCTTGCTCTCTTGCGTGTTCCGTGGCGTGCTGAAATGGCTACAACGCCACCCATTGTTGCGCTGTCGGGAGTGAAGAAATGCGGCCAACGTGGGAGCTACAAGACGCTCACAATGACGAAGAAAGCGGATATAATTCGCCAGGTAGAAGGCGGCCTACTATTTCTAAGCAAACCGTCTTGGAAGCGTGCGTGTGTGCAGACATGACAGTTTTTTCGGGCGATAGGGCCTATAAAAGTGCTTTTTTTTTTTGAGTGAATCCGTTTTTTCGGACTCCGGATTATTCGGACGTTTTGGCGGTTCCCGTCGAGTCCGAATAAACGGTCGGCGACTGTATGTGTGAGTCGAATAACAAAAATTGGTTGAGAGTCCGGTTCCCGTCCTTATGCTTTCGTCATTTTTGTGTCACATGTTC
>NW_023609369.1:0-20848 GCF_013339725.1 Rhipicephalus microplus | reverse complement strand
TACAAGTGGGCATGTCCGCTTGTCGAAACAAGTTGTAAGCCAGTCCACTTTTCAAAATGCTGGCTGCCGCATAAACCTCATTTACAAATTTTTAGTCTCTAAATAGTACAGGCCATTTAAGATTCAGTTAGGTTGTTATTAGACAGAAAGCCACTAATTAAATCGTGCAAGTAAAACAAATAATTAGCAGTCAGGGGTCGTGTAATTAGTAATGCACATGCTATGCTGTGACAACTTGATAACCATTTAAGTCAAAGTGCATACTGATGTCCTATATTTCTCGGGTCTCCCTAGAGCACATAGAAAAGGCCTGTGAACTTGACGCCAAGCTCAGCTGAAGCTCTTGCCACACTTGAGGAGTCGGAGGTGGTTAAAGGTGGGAAGTAGACACGAAGCGCATGCCGTAAGAAAGTGTGCGTGTGCCTCCTCTCGTTCAGTACTTGGAATGTGTGCTGGATGGTGGTGCTTCTATATAAGGAATATATGATCAAAAGATGTGAGATGGCGGTACTTGGAGTGTTGAGTAGGTGGACAAACGGACACATAGACAGATGCATGGACGGACGCACGGATGGCTGCACGAACGAATGGACGCTTGGACGGACGCAGGAGTGG
Source organism: Rhipicephalus microplus (assembly GCF_013339725.1). NCBI lineage: Eukaryota > Metazoa > Arthropoda > Arachnida > Ixodida > Ixodidae > Rhipicephalus > Rhipicephalus microplus. The sequence goes on along the minus strand of NW_023609369.1, from coordinate 20,233 downwards.
ATGCATGGACGAAAGCAGGGACAGACGCACAGATGAACGTGCGGACGCACGAACAGAGGCACGCACGGTCGGGCGGATGGGCGCACGGGCGGCCACACAGACGCACGCATGGATGGACGGACGCAAGAACGAATGGACGGATGGATGCTTCGCCCCACCATTCATTATTTACTCCGTGGATATGCTGCCATTTTTTACTTCACTCCTCTCAGCCTGTTCGAAGTTTTCAGTGTCGTTGTCTGAAACTTCTGTGGCTCTCTCGTCCTCAGCACTCGCGGCACCGTCCACGTCATCCACAACTTTTCGCATACTCGACGCTTACAAACTGCATTTCGTCCCATTTTGCCATCTCGGGTTGTGCCTTCAACCTCGCAGTATTCGACGTCATTCCCGCCCTCCGTGACTTCACTGTCTGCGCGGTCATTGCTTCTTCCTAGGCATCTGTGCAATCGTCACCTCCTGTGTCCTCCTCGGCTCCCTCTTCGTCAATGGCCGCCATTTCTACATTCAGGAACTCCGCCGCCACTTTTTTACTGTCGTGGCAGTCAATATGCGCGTAACCAACACTTCCTTCATCCACTTCCGCGTGCATTCTATTACCGACGCGCTCCGTGACATCCAAATCAGTGCATCGCCCTTTGTGACCACTCTTTTTCTTTCGTTTTCTTCTTTTCTTCTTAGCTTTATGAGCCTCCCCGTTTGCGTCATTGGCTGCTCCTTCTGAATCTGCAACGTCATACGTCGTCCTGTTTTGCAGCGTCTGCACACATAGCGTCCGCCGCTACACCGACGACGGCGGCATCCTCCTCAGTTGTCCGGTACCCACCAGTGCCCTTCTTGCCGCCTCGGAGGTCATCGGGTTCATTCCCTGATAGCTCCTCTACTGTCGCGGCGAACTGCGTGGCGTTCACGTTTTGTGGGCTCGCGGGAACCCATGCATCGTCGCTCTTTTTGTTATCCTGTGGTGCCGGCACGGCGCAAAAGCTCACTATGTCGTGTGCGCCACCAGCGCTCCCCTCAGCTTCATTCTCAGTCTCGGCAAGTATGGAGTTCTCTCCCTCGGCCGCGCTGTACGAAGCGAAAGCAACGCATGGTGGCGCTGTGACTCTGGACAGACAGCGCCATCTTTGGTAGAAAAGTAGAAATCGGGGATGTATATTGCACGTTTTCTCTTCCGGCCAATGCGCTGCCGCTCTGTTACGTGCTCGTGTCGAGAGCGCGCGCTGCCTTTGAGTCACTTAACAATGTACCGCCTGCAGTGCGGCTTCCTGAAGATCTCTGAGCTGAACAAGCACTTCCGAGAAGCGAATCTAACAAAAGGAGTGAAGCTCGTTATTCTAATCTATGATATGGAGCAGAAGACGGAAAAAGGAGGATGCCCGAGTGTCTGCGAGATGCATTCCTCAGGTCCTCCGTGATTATAACGTGTACGACGTATGCCTCGAGGAAAGTCTCATTCGGGCGACATGAAGCCGCGTACTCCATCGATGTGTTGTGTGGATGTTTATAGAAAGCATACAATTGTTGTTTTGATGTGGTATTTAGCAGTAGCAGCCGTGTACTGTCATGTTCAAACGTTTGCAGTGCACTAAAAATGAGTAAGCACTAAAAGTTATACGGTTGGCATTAAAATCTTCGTGAATGTTTAGCGTCTTGTCCTCCATGCAGTGGCAGCATGACCCACTGACATCGCTGCGAAACAGCAAGTTGAATACGGCTGTGTTCACCGGCATTTGCTCGCTGGGAAACCGATACAGCTTTTCACGTAGAGATTGACCTTGGTCTTGCCTGCATTGTTCAGGTAGCCCACAACACAACAATGCTTCGTGCCTCGCCGAAGTTTCCGCCGGGCCGCTTCTTTGATCGCGAAAAGGCAAGTTCGCACTGCGAGCGTCTCGTTTTAGTGCTCCAAGCTGACGTCGTGGCGCCTAAGCTTCCCCCACTGCCTACTGAACGCGTTGCGAGCGTGTGGCACGCGCTCCCGTTTCAGGGAAAACACACTAACGCTCTTGCGATCTCTCCTGCGTCTCTCCACAAGTTTTCCAGAGCTCGCCGCCAGGGCAAGGCGTGGCGTTGTCGTCGCTCCGCAAATTTTACCTTTAGTTCCCTGTAGAGGTGCGCCAGCCTCGCTGTTCCGGCCAGTTCCAGCAGCCTCGTTGGTGGACAATGCCCCGCCACGGTGGTCAAGTGGCTAAGGTACTCGGCTGCTGACCCACAGGTCGCGGGATCGAATCCCGGCTGCGGCTGCTGCATTTCCGATGGAGGCGGAAATGTTGTAGGCCCGTGTGCTCAGATTTGGGTGCACGTTAAGGAACCCCAGGTGGTCAAAATTTCCGGAGCCCTCCACTACGGCGCCTCTCATAATCATATGGTGGTTTTGAGACGTTAAACCCCACATATCAATCAAATCAATCGTTGGTGGACAATGCGTCCTCACCACATCGCTGGCCTTCTCGAGAGGCCGCCTGGATGGACGAGCTCGGCACGTTCTTCAAGGCCTGCAGGGGTGGCTGGATGCTGATAAAAAGAGCCATGTAGCGACATGCGAGAAAGATGCACCGCATCTCGTCGGACCTCACTGCCCCGGGGCAATGAAGAGTGTGGAGGAGCTGAACCGGCCGGTAGAGCCGAAATCTGTCGCAAGTTCTGAAGTGAGATATCTCTAGGCAGGCCCGCTCGAGCTGCCAGAGCTGCGCGTAGCCGATATCACCATCGAAGAGTTCGAAGTTGGGAGCCCATAGGAACCGCCGGATGGGTGTTGGCGAGCACATCTTGGGCTCCATGACCGTGGCCCAGGTTTTTTCTTTAAAACATTTCTTTAAAAAAATTGACAGACCTCACGTTAAGTGGGAATCAATGATATGCGAAGCAAGAATGAGGGAGGTTGGTATGTCACGTTAAAGTAAGCACAACGTTACGAGGTGGAGGTAAATGACGCCTTACATGACTTCCGTGTCATAATTATCACGTTTAGATGTGTCGATTACCTTCGTCATCTATTCCGGTCACGTGATACCAAATTTAGTATGTGCTGAGCTGTCGAAATGGCCGCGACCATGGTATGGGCGTGGTATGTTGTCCTGTTCTTTACATGACACCCGTGTCACGATTATCTTGTTTGCACCAGTCATATATTTCGTCCTTCATTAACCTCACGTCATGCCACATTTAGTACATGCGGAGCTGGAAAAATTGCTATGAGCGAATCATGACGGGCCCAATGTACTCCAATGTAGCGTGCAGAGAGATTAGTGTGTTTAGAGAAAGTAGTTTCCGCTTTAGAGCACTAGACGTTCTACTACGGGAGAGGTGTCCCTGTGAGAGAAAAGTGCTTTTTTGCACGCCCATACCGTCAGTCGCTGTGTTTAGAAAAGGTTGTTAACGATTGAGAGCACTGGCACTCTACTATGGGAGAGCTGAAAGCCGTCCCGAGACTACTGCATTGTTGACGACATCGCCATACTGAAACAGTACCTGTGCCTGCATCCAAAGGTATGGTTGCATTGCACCCATGTCTGAGTATCAAAAACCTACGTCACTACTCAAGTGACATGACATATTACGACTTCGTACATTGTGCTAACATTTGAGCACCATTTACATATGCTACTCTGCACATTGCTATTCACACTTCCTTTATGCCCTTTAGCTACCCTGAAAAACATATCCTTCGCATCAGTGCTTTTTAGTGCACGGGGAGTTACCAGAGGATATGATCTTCCTCTGTCACCACTTCTATTCGGATGACGTGATGATGAACAGCTTGCCGACGCACCTAACACAACTCAACGTATCAGATGATAGCTCGGTGATTTCAGCAGAGTAGATGATGAATGAAGAGATTAACACATTTTTGCGAAAAATGTAGATCAAGGGAGGAGTGGGCGGGACCCTATTTTGGGACTCCGTTGGATTGTTCTGCGATTCGCGCCCGCTCTACGAGTTTCCGCTGGTCCTGGAGAGCTGGGACGACTAAGCCTCCTCTTACATCTCTCCAGTTGGTTGCGATATTTGCGTGGTGCTTCTGTTAAACTTGCAACCCAAACCATGTGAAACAGGTCAGCGTGGCTACCGTAGAATTTACACAGTGCACTAAATTGTTCTGGGTATATTTTCGTTATTATGACCACGCTGCTGTACGACATGGCCTGCAGCCTGCACAGACAGGTCTCCTTATATTTAGTAAGTGCCTTAGCGGGATGAGGCAGTTTGCCTTTAATGGCGATATGGATGCAGTATTTGTGCATATGTTGTAACCGCTATCGGCGGTTGAATGCCGTAGTCTGAGGGGTCGGTAGACAGAGCCCGGGGAAGAAATGCTCGGGCCGAGTAGTGTGCTAACTCTTTTTTGGCTACCCCCTGGTGACCTGGCACCCATATGAGTTGCTTTTTTGTGGCTCGCGTAACTACATGCCACGCTCATGATGTGCCGGTGGCCGTACCGCTAGCTTCATTTATACCGAATTCGGTATTACGAGAGGTGAATGAATGACGAAGGTATGATACTGGTCCAAGCATGATAAACATGAGATGCGTCTCATGTAACAACATGACTACATGCCACAGTGAAGGTGCCAATACATTTCGACATGACGCGGTGCGCGTGCTCGCTGGCGTTCATTTCGTCGCGTCACGCCGGCGTTGCGACGCCAGGCGCCGGTCCTGGCATACACTCACAGGCGCGCACCACACTGCGTTGCTTTGACGCATGCGCATTTCTGCGCGTCCAACGTCCCTTCGTCACGCAAAGGGGGAGACGCCATGTTGTCTGCGTAACGGATCGGTTCGAAATGCAGCAAGCCGCATTTCGCGCCGGTTGCCGTCGGGCCGCGCCGACGGACGCTCGTCGCGCCTGGCGTCAGACTATCGAATGGTCGCGTTTTGCAAACGTAGCGTCGCTGTGCCCAGCGTGCGCGCGCGTCAACGCAACATTAGAGTACATTGGATCCTTCATGACGCACTCTCGGCTGTTTTCCTAGCTCTAGATATACCGAATTGTTCTTACGTGACGTCAATGAATGACGAAAGTATATGACTGGTGCAAACATGATAATCCTGAGAAGCGCGTCATCTAAGAACAAGACAACATGCCACGCCCATAGCATTCTCGCAGCTGTTTTGCTAGCTCCAGATATACTAAATTTTATATCACCTGACGTGAATAGATGAGGAAGGAAAAATTCACATCCACACATGATAATCATGACAAGTAAGTCATTCACGGCATCATTTGCCTTTACCTCGTAACATTGTGCTGATTTCAAAGTGACATATCAACCTTTCTCATTTGTGCTTCGCATATCATCCATTCCCACTTTACGTGGGATGTGCCAATTTTTTATAGTCAGCGGAGCATGATAAACGCCAAGGCCCTTAAAATTTCTTTTATTTTGTATGCCATCTACAGTGTAAAAAGGCACATCAAAGTATACTGACGTGTAATTGTTATTATTTTGCCTCAGATATGCGCTTACTTGCTTTTTATTGACAAAGGCCCAAGTATGAACTCTGAAACTTTAGCAACATTGGTGGGCGCTACGGATGGGGTTGGTTCTTTGTCGTTTTGGGTATCATTTCGGCGGACATACAGACAGTCGAAAATTTTTGCGTCAAAGAACCCTAAGAAAAACTATCGTCTTTAAAACATTCAGTCACTTCAGGCATGACCCATATCGCCTAGCGGTCGGCCGGAATCCCTTGGGATACGTTAGCTGCAAGGGCTTGACTAATCTAGAAGAAAAGTCATGCGTCACGCTTCTGACTGTTCCACTCCTCCAAAAAAGTCAGCTTAGATTTATTTCTCACGGTGGTTATATCCTTTGGTGCAACTAAAAAATGTTTCAGCCAGAGGAACGTTTGTGAAGCCATGTGCATTTTTTCATGCAACACAAAACAAATTTTACGCAAAATGTCAATGTTTCAATAAATTGTCTTCTTACTTTTATTTATTTATTTATCCGTATTGTGAAAATGTTTTTGAAAGGCTTAACTGTGCCAGTGAATCTCTTTTTAAGCCACCTATTTCTATATATATTCGAGTCGTAAAGCAATGCTATCTCTAAGATAAATAAAGTCTGTTTCATGGCCGCTGCTGCCGTGAAACGCGCGTTTACACGAGCGACTTACCGCGCTAATAAACATTACATGCGCGGTGAAACATGATTGTCGTATGGAGTGCTTCTTGTGTTAACAAAATACAGTCGTTCTACGTACGTCTACGTACGCAGATATACAAATCAGTTTACATACATATTGTTGTAATATGCTGTCTATACCTCACACCCCTACACCCCAATAAATGGGTGTAACAAGCAGGACTACAGGTATACAATGAGCGTAGTTCCGAATTTTCACACTAGGGTATGAATATTTTAGGGCGTAATAGTAAGAGTACACCCAAATGGCCGAACTGTGTGAGGTTGTCATAGCAAGGTTACATCAAAACGACAAAATTGATGAAGGGGTGAACTACAAAACAAAACAAACACAGCATATCCAATGAGTGAATAATGATGAATGGGCCAGAACATTTGTCAGCTTGTCCGTGCTTCCGTTCGTCTGTTCGTCCTTCCTTCTGTCCGTCCGCGTGACCATCTGTGCGTATATGCATGCGTCAGTCCGTCTGTCCATACGTCCATCTGCAAGTCCGTCTTCCATCTGTCTGTCTGTCTGCTCGTGCGCCCATCCATCCGTCCGTCCATCTGCTAGTCCGTCTGTCCATCTGTCCACGTGTCCATCTAGTGAACACTCCAAGTTCTGCATCTCCCATCTTGCATACCCTGGGGCAGATACCCATTCTAGAGCGGGTATGTGCCACCGGTGGCTACGTACTACATACATACATACATACATACATCATACATACATACATACATACATACATACATACTCACACATACATACATACATACATACATACATACATACATACATACATACATGCATGCACATACATACATACATACATACATACATACATACAGCATACGCACATACATACATACATACATACATACATACATACCTACATACATACATACATACATACATACATACATACATACATCATAAACATACATACAACATCATACATACATACATACTACAAGGAATGGAAAGAGCCACGCCTTAAGGAGCATCGCCCTAAAACAAAAAGGATGTGGGGAAGTGAGCTCAAACTTACTTCCAACACTCATGCCAAAACTCCATGATTACGCTTCAGCGTAATCATGGAGTTTTGGAGCGTAACTGAATGAAGGAATCATGAAGCGTAACTAAAAAACTTACGCTTCAGCTAGACCTCCCATGTGTCGAGCAGAATCCCATTTGCTGCCGAAGAAGGCATGAAATCAGATGTGAATAGCATTGCGTAGAGCACTAATGACCAAGGCTTATGTACGAAAGTACAGCAAAAGAGCCTTTATTTGTGTTTTAATATGAATAACACACAAGTAAAGTGCAGTGAAACATACAAACAGCAAGAAGAGCAGTGCAACAATGCATGTCGTATTGATCTACTATAGTGAAATAATATATTAAAGCACATTGCAATTTCTGCATCGCTACGCCATATTTTGCATGTGTAAAGGCACGCCTTATATTTAATATGCAAGGTTATGAATATTCAAATGAATAAAATGGCTACACAGTCTAGAAATGGAATTTTCATTTCGCAATATTTCTTGTGTGTTCAGACATACAGTATACAGGAGCAACAATAATACAGGAGTGAAAACTATAGGCTCCCGTGAAATGGGTTAACAGTTTCACTATTCACACAGTGAAAAATTGCCATGTGTTTTGTTTGCGCCTGATGATGTGTGATATGTATATTCACGCTTCAAGAATATATATATGATAGGTGTAACATTCGAGGAAAGTCCGCTGGTTGGGATTTGTTTCCACATGTCTATAGTACTCCCAAAAATAAAAAAGGGTCTACAAAACGTGGATTTATGTAGAATTACACACCTTCCGATAATCTTGGCAGAAAAAATAGGTGTAATTTGGGTGGTTTATCAAAAAGCCATCTTAAGAGTATGAAATCGTTTTCAGTGTGCAATCCACGAACCCATCATTTTTGCATAATAATTCCTTAAACTGTAGATTTCATAGAAGGGTAAAAATGAACACAAAAAACTTCAATCAACTGTATTGAAACAATGATAAAGCTCGCACTAAAGTAAATTATAATTAGTGTGAGCCCTGGCTGTGTAATTTATCATCTGCACCCGAGCATATAAATTATCGTACTTATCGTCGTCATTTGTTTCCCCCAATATTTATTCTCTGGATTGTTTCCTGGTGTAAATACGTCAATTGTACCATAATGGGGACGTTGTCTCATAAATGGTGAAGAATTCTATGCTTGACGTCGTCTCAACATGTTTACTTATATATATTTGAGTAGTTATGAGTGCGTTTTCATCGAGTAAATACTTGCGTTACTCATTATTTATGGACACAACTGTTGTTTTAGAATTAAAACACATTTTACAAAATATCTGAATGCCCTTTGAAGTCGTGAAAAATGCTTGAAGTGAATTTGCAAGGAAAACGATTCAACTTTTCTCTTCTCATTCTAAATTAGTGATTTGCGAGATAGTAACGTTGTATTACTTGCAAATGTGCTGCAACAAGCATGATTGGCAGGAGCAAGCATCGAGCTGTTGGGCCACCATGAATAGTGAATTTTTTTTACAATCTCTTGGTATACAAATAGAAGTATGCTATGCGCGACCTCATAAAACAAGGATAACGGTAAGTACAAGCCTAATCTACTCCTGCAACTTTCGTTTGCTTGCATTTGTATACGACAACTGAAGATGACTACTTGGCCTACTTTACGTAAGCGGTACTATGCATAACAGCCTCAATAAATATTGCAAAGTGTATTTTTCACTTCGCAAAAATCTGCTGGTTGTACGCACCACTGGGCTGGCCGAACTGGTGCGCACAGGCATCACGTGGCCGAATACGTAGACTAAGGATTATCAAATTGCTGCTATCGCATCATGCCTAATCGATGACCAGCGCTTAACGTAATAGTGAGCGTGAAATGAGGAAAATGAATCAAGCGTAAAATCTGGCATTTCTTAAATCTTGGCCGTCCAGGAGGTCTGAGCGAGGGTAATCAGATTTAACCTGACCGGCCACAAGAGGGCCTAGCCTTGTCACATTGAGATAACTGGCAACTATTGTGGACTTAACAAAGTTGTTTCACTCACTAACGATGCGAATTTCCTTAAAGAAGCGAGGGGGGTGACGAAGCCATTCCTAAACCTTGATTCTGAACACAATGTCGATACTTTCAGTCACACTGACACTTTGGGTTACGCAGAAAGTTAGATGTGAAGGCTCTAGTTATCATTCCCCAATTACATTTTGATGTGGAACGACTTACTGTAAAATGATTCTGTAAAAGCTTTCCTGCAGGTAAAGGGCAAATGAGATTCTAGAATATTCTTCTTAGCAAGTGTGGAAGATCTTTATAGTTCTGAAACAATATAGAGGAGAAGGCAGTAGCCGTTTCAGCTACTATGATTTCAAACAACTGAATCATGTCACCCCTCTCAAACGGGCACTTATGTTAGTTTTCCGGTCGAAGCTCCTGAGTGTATGGGTCATGTGCCCCGTAGTAGTATGCTGTAGTAGTAGCCACTCCTAGTTAGTATTGAAAATTGCTCACTACACAGTGTTCTGCGTATATGTCTTCGAAAAAAATGTCATTAGATGGCATTACTTGGCTTTGTAGAGTTCACTATTTCGGATAGTTGACAGAAATACAGACAAATAGACAGAGACCGACCGACCGACCGACCGACCGACCGACCGACCGACCGACCAACTTACGGACGAATTGATTGACAGACTGTCCTACTTACGGACGGACTGACGGGCAGACAGACTGACAGAAAAGCCGACAAACGGACACACAGACAGAGATGAACGGACAAACGGACGGATGAATTCTTGGCCTCAGTCAACATCATGCATTGCGAAAATATCCTGTATATTTTTTGTCACGCCCACAATTGTATCCAACTTATCATAGTCAAAATGAAATAAAACCAACATCAATGAACTTGAAATTTTCCACTCGCACGCTCTATTGGACTCACACCACTTCCATGCGCTGTACGAATATCCAATTGGTGCTTTGCCGAATAGGAATTCGTTTATACCTTCTTTTAAGATGGAAGCCTACAAAACATGTTCAAGTTTGCAAGTACCTACTGCACAGCCACATGAGTGAACAGAGCAGACAATTGATTGCCGAAGCCCAGGAAAATTCATGGCAAGCACATATTTCAAATAATTTTTTTCAAGTTGTCGCGGAAGAAAACAACTGAGTACCAACGTTTAAAAACAATTATTTCAACAGAAAAAGCCTCCAAATGTAGATTTCTTAATGCATCGGCACTTACGTAGAGCATTTAAACAGACTTTTTTTTTTGAAAGACGTGCCCTGAATGGCAAGATTGACCAGAGAAAACAAAGAAGCTACTGAGAATAGTCGCACTCGAAAATTTGTTGCTCCCCACGCTTGCGTAACTTTCTTTTTGTATATTTTACACGAGTATTTCACTCCAAGGGGTGAATTGTGTATATCAATCTGCGCTTTTCTATTACAGCCAAAGCTGTTTTGAGATCACTTTTCGGGTCACGCGCAGTTCTGCCTCCGCCACCGGTGTTCGTAACCACGAACAGTGGGGCTTGAACCCGGGTCCGCTGCGTATCATGCCAATATTCTACCCCTGAATTGCGCCGGTGCTTATAAATTGTTGTTTAAGTTGCCTTAGGCAGGCATGACCTAGCACCAAAGGCACAGGGGGGCTCGAACCCGGGTCGGCTGGGTGCCAGCCCAGTATTCTACCAATGAGCTACACCTGCGCTTGTTACTTGTCAAACTTTGCCTTAGGCAGGCTTGATGTCGCGAAAGCAATCGCGTTAATAGGACTTTTAAAGCAATTTACAACAGCGAAAGAACAACCAGTTGTCGCACAATGTGAATAGTGTAACGAGTGAACCGTCCAATGCTCTAAACCATCACAAAAGTTTGTTCTTGTTTCCCTATGAGCTGTGGCGCATGCCCACTTCAGCCATAATTCCTCATCGTCGTCAGCCGCTGCTTGGACGATTGGCACAAACTTTCTTACAAGTGTTTATCGAATAGCACGCTTCTCAGAAGAATGACGAAAAATAGCATAGCGAATGCCGACCTACTACCCTAAAATTTTCTTAATAATGCCGTAGTCGGTATCAAGCATGTATGCTGGCAGTAGTTATCCAATGATTGTTTTGAAAAGGCTCTGAAAAGCCACTCTTCTAGCTTTTGCTGTGACTGTGCGGCGCCTACCGCGCAGGCCTGGCGTTTTTTTATGGTGTTAATAGGCAAATGGTCATCCCGTATATAGTGCCTTTCTTCTGGTCTTCTGGCACTTAGTAGTATTTTGTGGATTTTTTTTCCATGCAGGGCAAAGGTTTCACACACTTTTCATAACAGTGCTATAGGAGCTCCACATTCGGGTTACTGATGGGAAGATTGTGGAGTACGTTTGAGAAAGCACACAAGATATTTTTTTTTCCACATATTTCGATGGTGGCTGTGTGCGTGTAAAACTGGCTTTATATTTGTATCAAAAATTTTACAGAGTGTGCTGTAAGAAAATATGCCTCTAATTAGCGCATCTTTGAGTTAATCTGACCAATCATGCGTCAGGTAATTTGCACATCAATTCTTGTGAGGTAAAAGCAAAAAAAAAGAGACTGAAACAAAAAGCACCAATTTGACAGCACATACTTAAATCCATCGCTATATCAATGGAGTTAAGTTCAGAGACAGACCACCGGTGGTAGCTGTTACGCTTTGCTCCCACCCAGCTGCTACTTAGCCATCCGTAAGCAGCTACTCTATGCTCGCTGTCATGGCTTTGGGGGCTTGATGGTGGTGTGGGTCCTTATTATATTACAGTGAAGTTGTACCCAGATGCCAGCGAAAGCCCGATGAATGAAAGAGCGAGTGTTTCTTACGCTTCGATAAAACAACACGGCACTGTCAACTATAGAAAAATTCAGTTTCTTGGCATTACTGACAGATGGCGTCCATATGTCCCGAAGCGTTTCCAGACAAAAGACTGTCGTCTTTCGGGGTCCTTTGCAGTGAAGCGCGCAGAAATGGCGCCATTCTTTCGCCTGTTGAAGCATTGGCTGTAGTCACGTACATTAGGTGATCTTAATACGAGCTGGCAGCTGACCAGTCATGCCTTGCATACCACCATACAGCATTAACTCTGCCTTAACAAGACTTCCACTATGATTGAAGGAAAGAAGTGTAATCTAAAAAGTTTGTTTTGTTGGGTGGATACGCTATAAATTAGAGCGAACAGGCAACAAGGCCAAGGAAAGTACAGGGAATGTTATTAGATGTTATTGTAATGTAAATTTAAGAAAGTAAAGTACGTGAAAACATAACTTGTCGTAAACGGGGACCGAACCTGCGACCGTCGAATAATGCGTCCGATGGTCTACGAGTTTGTTTGATGCACACTGCGTTGTGAGAAACCCACCTATGATTTAAAGTTTGCCCCAACGTTATTTCATCCCTTCTTAATTTTACCACTTCATCTGTTGTATTGCTGTCCTCGGCAGCACTTTCTATCTATTGGCAAACGTAGCATAGCTCCAATCAACCTCGCGTTGTATTCATAATTAGTAGTCGAATAAATTACTCGCTGAATGTCCGCAATATTTTTTGGAGGTCATCGCCAACATAGCTAAAGCACAATATCATCTGCAAGTCATAGGCTGCTGAGATATTCTTTAATATTATTTGTTCTTATAATTTTTTTCTAATAAAATGTTTGTATATCTCTATATGGTTTAGTAAACAACATTTGCAAATAGTATGTGGTTGTCTGACCCCTCTTTGTATAATGCTTCGTTCTGTTTCTAGTGGAGAAAAATGTAGCGCAAAAATGAGCTTATCGCTTACGTTTACAAAGGTATTTTGTTGCAAAGCTTTATAAGCATCTCACTTACCCCTTACATGTATGGAAGCTTTATGTAGTGCCACGAAACGGCTATAAAACACCTCCGATTGAGTATTCATTTGTTTACGTCCTTATAGTTTCTCACAAACTTGTGTACATACATTAAGCGAACGATTCTTTTCAAATTTATAAACTGGCCTCATCAATTTTCGAACGTCGTGCAACATTTGTTTAGCGTATTGAATCAAATAGGACTAAGCGTTGGCGTTTATGCAAACACCGCTATGCTTTCTCGAGCACTGTGGCTGTTTTCAAAGATACGTAAAGAAAAACAAGACAAATTAATGCTCTTGCGCCAGCACGTGCCCTGCATGATATACAGCTCCGTATGTTAGGCGCACGATATGTAGTGTAATGTTCGCGGTTAGGCTACTGTTTTCATAGAAAGTTTCCTGATCAGGATATAGGCGCGTTTCTCGGAAATCTTCCGCAGAAACCACAGGCACAAGAAGCTATAGCATGAAGGTGTTTGGTGCGTAAATGACTGCGGCAAGCTTATGGTTGAACTACGGTGCTTTGAACTGTGAAAATCAAACCACAACTTGAAGACAAGGACCTGTTAACTTCGGCGATAGGGGCACTTCGCTGTGTATGAATGAAAGTTCTATAGCAGCGCGACCTCTTTCATTTGCCTCTGCCTTGATCTTCTGCTTGCTCAAAAGGTCCTTTAATGCCATACTTTAATCCGCATGCTGATTTTTATGAAACCAGGCTGGTCTTCATTATCAGACCAATAGACAACGCGTACGCCCATTTCTAATTATCAAATTTTGCCACTTTTTTTCTCCGTGGTTCATGCATTCAGTGAAAATAGCACCAAATACAGGTTCAAAAAGCAATCTGTCAAGATCAATATTTTTCTTTAATTGTGTCGTTTAGCACTGATCTTCTTAAAGCCTAATGAGAGTTTCGGCTAGTGTTCGAATCTACGGCTGCAGGCCATATTATTTCGTGGGAAATGTGATGTTTCCAAATTTTCGAAATATGCAGTCCTCATAACTTCTATAGTCTGTGCGACCGCAATAAACATAATAGAAGTGCCGAGACTATACGATTGATGATGATGCAGTACAAGTACTTTGGCGTTTCTGGTGCTCGGGATACCATTCTTGATAGTCAGAATATCAAACCTATTTGTTTGTGGCGGCCAGAATATACAACATACTGTGGTGCCGGTTGAGTGCCAGATTAGGTATACGTCGCCATCACAGAAGAATGAGGATTGTTTAAATTGTGGCCAGTATATGTTTATATAGTAGTACAAAGCTAAATGCATTTTGAGCAACTTGAAGGTGCCACTTCTGTGACGTCATTGTTTCATATAATGAAGAAATCTCCAGTGTTACCTGCTCACCACATTTTCCTGCTAACTTCAAGCGCCCCATAATTATACCGAAGCCTAAAATCAAAATGTTTACATGCGAAAAGAACGAAAGCCGTTTTCCTTATCATGACCGGCGGCTTCAGCTCGACTCTAATGAACTGGCTCAATAGATCTGTTGTTTTTGAAAGCAAGTCTTATCAAAGTGTTGGAAATGTGTGCTCCCTTCACTGATGCAAAGCTATTTAGAACACAACGTGCCACTGACACATGTGCTACGTAAGCATCTTGGACGATGGTGAAATTTATTCAGGTGCTGCAGAAGAATGCGACCTCGTTAATTTGTTTTCGCTTTAGAAAATTAAGTGAATGCTCAGGAACAGTATTCATATGTTCATTTTGTTTTCTTTAGAACAATTTTGGTGCAGAGACACAAAGTAACAAAACAGCCACAACAGGATAATGGTGATAATTATGTATCAGTTATTTTGTTTTGTCAGAATTTACTATTTTGTTGTTGTTAGAAGGTTATGCGTCAGTATGTTTGCGACTGTCGTTTGTTATCTATTCAGGCACACGTGTCAAGTGATACAACAAAGAGATATAGAGAAATAACAGTGTGGTTTAATGACCAATACATAATAAATGGGGGATGGATCTAAAAGTGCCCACTAAAGCTGCAAAAACAAAAACAAGAAAGGTTAATAACAAGTAGGTAGGGAGGGGTGCCACTTGGTCGTCCTTTTTGATGGTGGTGAGCAAGGTCTGCCACTGCTCCTTCCTAATTTTCGTGCCGGAATCTGAGGCGTGTTATTTTGACATGTCTTATTGCACACTCTGACGCAATGTGAGGAAGTGTTGCCTGTCCTCCACCGCACGGACAAGAACCGGCGTATTTTTGTAGGTGGATGGGATGGTTTAAACGCATGTGCGTATACGTATTTGTCAGCACACAAATACATATCAAAATACAGATGAATGCAAGCTTATGAACTTCGCAAAAATTAACGAGTGAGCTTTGTTAACCTTCTGAAAAATTGCGTATATTTATGGGTGATATTATTACGCGATGCTGCAATGATGGCTTCCGCATATGTTGCAAACATGTCGAACATGAGAGTCATTTACTCAAACCGCCTATCGATTCTGTCTGATTCTTTTCGTGAAAGTGCGATGAGTCTGACACCATCTCTCGTTTATGTTCTGAATAGATGTTCTCTTTAACCCATGTTTTGTGGACAGCGCACTGCCGCTCTCTCCAGCTTATCTATGCCTGCGTATATTTCTCGTGTCCATTTGTCCACTATTCGTAGCGTGAGGCGGCACTTTTGCACATCTGTAGATCAGTGGAGCGTAAATAAAATAATCTTCGAGGGGCAGCCCGTATAATTTATCACTGGATACAAAAACTTGTCTTCGAGGTTTATACACAAATGGCAAGATTGCTAACCACAAGATCTTGTGCCGTCGTCCATGACCGCAAGTGTTCATGAATAGAGAAGATTGGTGCGCAGCTTCCTTCCCCCGCCTTGTTTCTCACGAGCTACTTCGAGGCTGAAAGCAGACGCGAAAAAAAAGTGGGAATTAGGAATGTGTGTTCCTTAGCAATGCTGATTAAGTAACGCCAGAAAACATTTTCAAGAGCTGTCTTAAGATCGCGCCGTTTATTGGTTTTTGAATTCTCTTTCTCGGGGCCTCTGTAAATTTCTGCCGTGAGGAGTTTTTTTCTGCTGGCTGCTTATTGAAATCCTCATGTCTAACGTACAAAAATAAACAGCCCGGAAAAAATTGGCAGATCCAACGTACAATGGAAATCGATTAAATGCGAAGCACGAATAAGAAAAGTTTATATGCCACTTTAAAATCAGCACAACGTTACGAGGTGGAGGTAAATAATACCGTACATGACTTCCGTGTCATGATTATCATGTATGGATGCGTCGTTTACTTTCGTCATCTATTCACGTCACGTGATACCAAGTTTATATATGAGGAGCAAGCGAACCGGCCGTGAGCACGCAATGAGCGTGGTATGTTGTCATGTTCTTACATGACACACATGTCAGGATAATCATGTTTGCACCACTCATATACTTTCTCCATCCATTCGGGTCACGTAACACCAAATTTGGTATATCTGGAGCTAGCGAAACGGCCGGGAACACGTCATGAAGGGCCCAATATACTCCAATGTAGCGTTGACGCGCGCGCATGCTGGGCACAGCTAGGCGACGTTAGCAGAACACGAGTACTCTAAAGTCCGACGCCAGGCGCGACGAGCGCCCGCCATTGTGGCCCGACAGTAACCGGCGCGAAATGCGACATGCTGCATTTCGCGCCGATGCGTTACCCAGACAACACTGCGTCTCTCTCTTTTCGTCACGGAGGGACGCCGGACGCGCTGAAACGCGCACGCGTCAAAGCAACGCAGCGCGGCGCGCACCTGCGAGTATATGGCATGGCCGGTGCCTGGCATGGCAACGCCGGCGTGGCCCGACGAAATGAACACCGGTAAGCACGCGCACCGCGTCACGTCTAAATGTATTGGCGCCTTGACTGTGGCATGTAGTCATGTTCCACATGACACGCATCGCACGATTATCATGTTTACCACGATTACCAGTCGCATACAATCGTCATCCACTGACGTCACAAATGCGAAATTTGGCATATGCAAAGCCTGCGAAATGGCCATGAGCGCATGATGAATGTGGCATATAGTCATGTTGTTACATGAGACGCATGTCGTGATTATCGTGTTTGTGTTTGTAATTTACCTATATCGTCTGTTCGCGTCGCGTAACACCGAGTTTAGTACATGCGAAGCTATCGAAACGGCCGCGTGCGCATCATGAGCCTATCATGTAGTCATGTTGTTACATTACACGCATCTCATGTTCATCATGTCTGCACCAGTATCATACCTTCATCATCTATTCATGTCCCGTAATACCAAATTTGGCATAAGTGAAGCTACGCAAATGGCCACCAGCGCATCATAAGCGTGGCGTCTAGTCATGTCGTTACAAGACAAGCATGTCATGATTTTAATGTTAGGCTCTGTCGCTTGTGTTCGCCATGCTATCGTGCCATACCATACCAAACCACCGCAAGAGCTACCATACCAAACCACCGCAAGAGCCATGCTATAGTGACATATCATACCAAACCACCGCAAACCACCGCAATCATGTCATACCATGTCAGTTTTGCAACATGCCATGGCAACTAAACCACCGCAAAAGCTGCAGGACAATGAAATGTAAATGATGGCATTCATGAGATCCATGTCTTGATTTTCTTGTTGTGACTAGTCAGATATGTTCTTCATACAGTCATGTTATGCCATAGCAAGTTTTGTATCAATATCAATATCGAAACGGCCAGGAGAGCTAAAAGCCGTAGGTGGATAGATAGACAGATAGATAGATAGATAGATAGATAGATAGATAGATAGATAGATAGATAGATAGATAGATAGATAGATAGATAGATAGATAGATAGATAGATAGATAGATAGATAGATAGATACGCGCAAAGTCGCAGAAGTTCGCTAAGAAATGCTTCGCATTTGAAAATTTAGCCGTTGGATCCTGGTTATCTGAAAAAAAGTCACAACTTTGCCGCAAAGGCGAAGCATGAACGTGATAGCAACAAATTGGAAGGTCACGCGCCGAATGGCAAGCAGATCGAAACGTGCCCCACGTTTCTCACGCACAAATGACGCAAAAAACGTACTCCTAGGTACAGATGAACGCGAATAAGCGTCTCAGTTGTTACTTCGCCCTGTCTGAAAAGCATGCCCTCTTCACAAACGGAGGATGTGCAACAATTGCAGTGACTTTTGTGTGCCCGGTAACTACAACAGAATACGTACAAGACGTACGATCCTCCCCACTGCAAGATAAGGGCCGCGACCAAGTGTACGCACCCTTATTCTCTATGCGGGCCAAAGTACTTGTGAGGGATGGCAGCCGCCGTGCGCTCACTACGCCATCTCACTGATAGTGCTGAAAGCACAATAGTCTCTCTCCACCCCCTCGAGATGCCCGCCAACAACGGTAAGTGGTAGTTATAAATAGCTTGCCGTTTTAACCACGACCTACTGTATTATACTGACCTGCCCAGCGAGCGAAGCGCCAGCACGCCCTTTCTGGTACTGGCACCTGCCGCTATGCGCTTTGTGGCGCTACAACTTACCCCATTCATGAGTTCAGTCCGGACTGCCACGGTGGATGGACGTAATTTTGAGCGCTCGCGATCGACTGCGCAGATAAGTTGTTTTGCATGTTTTGAGCTTGTCGTTATAATTATAGGGCACCCGTTAAAATCCCCGTAGCACTTCATTGTACGGCATTTTCGGGGGTCAGTCACCACGTATCTATTAGTTTGTGTGTGTGCGTTTTATTTCTTATTTTTTTGTTGTTCCTTTTTTGCCTCCCCATGAGGGAGGTGCACGTACATTGAACACGCAATTTTTTGTAGTAGAGCTTAGGCTTTCTCTTTTTCGTAGGGCAGGGCTCCAGTTTTGTAATTAATGAGTGAGACAAGTCACAGAACAATTGGTGTCGGAAAGACATGGTTAAAAAGACTGAATTGTTCAGGATGTGGGGTTGGTTTTAAAGTGGTCCCAAGTGTAGAAGGCCCCGCCGCGGTGGTCTAGTGGCTAAGGTACTCGGCTGCTGACCCGCAGGGCGCGGGTTCGAATCCCGGCTGCGGCGGCTGCATTTCCGATGGAGGCGGAAATGTTGTAGGCCCGTGTGCTCAGATTTGGGCGCACGTTAAAGAACCCCAGGTGGTCTAAATTTCCGGAGCCCTCCACTACGG
The DNA here is from genome assembly GCF_013339725.1 of Rhipicephalus microplus. Taxonomy (NCBI): domain Eukaryota; kingdom Metazoa; phylum Arthropoda; class Arachnida; order Ixodida; family Ixodidae; genus Rhipicephalus; species Rhipicephalus microplus. The sequence continues at coordinate 1,032 of NW_023609369.1, read as the reverse complement.
CGTCTCTCATAATCATATAGTGGTTTTGGGACGTTAAACCCCACATATCAATCAATCAATCAATCAAGTGTAGAAGCAGAAGGAGAGGAGGCTAACGCGAAGTGTAGGCAATGCGAGGTCGAGGAAAAAATGGAGAAAGTGATGGTTACCCAGAGTGACATGCTGATGAGAATCACCGAGCTCGAGACTGCGTTGGCGACAGAGCAAGAGAAAGCGAGGGCTATGGGAGAAAAACTGAAGTCCGCCGAGAAAGCACTAGCCAAGGTAAACAGAGGAGCAGCCTACGGAGAGAACAGTAGGGAACCGGCAACCAGAACTGTGAAGAAGCAAGAGCAAGCAAGTTTGGAAAAAAGAGGTTCAGCCGGTTCACTTCTCGCAGGGCCCAGCTTCAGCGAGGTAGTGGTGGGGCTGGGAGGGGACAAAGCAGCCGGCGTCAAAGTTGCAAGTAACCCCCAGGTGCAGGACGCTCCAGCTGAAAAGACACAGCATGTGATACTCACCGGGGATTCGAATTTAAATCGATGCACAGAAGCCATCAAAGAGAGGGTAAGAGGTGACAAGAGGGTTGCAGTAGGGGCGTTCCAGGACGCAAGCTGGAAGCAGTCATGAGGCAAGCGAGCGCAAAACTCAAAACTACAGCTGATAGACGAAACCTCGTGATAATTTCAGGCGGTTTAAACGATGTCCTAAACGAAGATACAGCAGGATCAGCAACTACACTGGCGAATGGCGTAGATGACATGCGCGCCACTTCTCCTGAGGTACAGGTAGCGATATGCACAATACCGGAGGTACCGGTGCGTGATTGCAACCTGCAAAGAGCGGTTGTCAACGCAAACCAAGGGATATGGCGGATGAGTCGAGAGAAAGGCTCTGAGGTGGTGCAAATAAACAGAGAGGTGCATAGCTGGGGTGGTTTACAACGAGACAGAATTCACTTCGATGGGCGGCTAGGTCATGAGGTGGGTTGGCGACTTGCAGGACGTGCAGTAGCTTTTTCAAGAGGCAAGCTGGCCCTTCGGGGTGCAGAAT
>NW_023609368.1:0-21436 GCF_013339725.1 Rhipicephalus microplus | reverse complement strand
CTGGAACATGGTCGGTAGGATAGCAGGAAAACAAGTAAACACACTTCCACTCGGAAACACTCAGGGTGATACCTTGGAAGATCAAGCAAACTTCCTCTGTGCACACTTCGAACGGGTATCCAGCTCGTCCCACTATACTGACACTTTCCAAAAATACAGAACAAGAATAGAAAAGCAGAAACTCGAACAGATATCCACTAGATACGAGGCATATAACCAAGCTTTCAGTCTAGCTGAGCTACGAACATCTCTAAACTCCTGCAGTACTTCTGCTTCAGGTTCTGACCGTGTGATGTATGAAATGTGAAGAAACCTACCGATCGAAACACGAAAAACCTTACTTTGTTGTACAATGCTATCTGGTTTCTGGCACTATCCCTAACTCCTGGAAAGAGGCTAATATAATTTCCATTTGAAAGAGGGCAAGGACCCTTCTTTACCTTCGAGTTATAGTCCTATTGCACTCACAAGCTGCTTGTGCAAAATCTTCGAAAAAATGATAAACTGCAGACTTGTACATTTCCTTCAAACAAACACTTTGCTCGACCCATTTCAGTGCGGGTTTCGAGAAAGTAGATCCACCACAGACAACCTTGTTCGTATCGAGGCACAGATCAGGGACGCCTTCGTTCATAAACAATATTTTCTCTCTGTATTCCTCGATATCGAAAGGCTTATGATACTACATGGCGTTTCGGAATTCTAAGAGACCTGTCCCACCTTGGCGTGCGCGGAAGAATGTTCCACATAATCGAAAGTTACCTGTCAAACCGGACATTCCGTGTCCGAGTGGGCACGGCTCTTTCCCAAACATTCGTCCAGGGAAACAGGCGTGCCACAAGGTGGTGTACTCAGCTGAACACTTTTTCTCATCAAGATGAATTCTTTGCACTTGTCCATCCCCCGCAATATGTTTTATTGTACATATGTCGATGACGTCCAGCTTGGCTTTAAGTCGTGCAAACCTAGCAATGTGTGCGCGACAGGTTCAGTTAGGTTTAAACAAGGTCTCCAAATGGGCAGAGGAAACGGATTCCGACTGAACCCACTAAAGAGCACGTGTGTCTTGTTCTCCCGAAAGAGAGGCATGCACTCAGAACCTGACATTGAATTGAACGGTCAACGTCTGTCTGTCAATGTGGAGCATAAACTCTTAGGATTAATCTTGAACAACAAGTTGACCTTCGTCCCGCACATCAAGTATCTAAAAACAAAATGTTTAAAAGCCATGAATGTTTTAAAAGTGTTGTCACGTACTACGTGGGGTAGTGACAGGCAATGTCTCATGAATCTGTATCGAAGCCTCATTCGCACCCGCTTAGATTATGGGGCCATTGTTATCAGTCTGCAACACAAAGTGCTTTGAAGATGCTGGACCCCATGCACCAATTGGGCATCCGCCTTTCTACGGTGCTTTTCGCACCAGCCCCGTAGAAAGCCTTTATGTTGAGTCAAATGAGTAGTCGCTTCATCTGCAGAGAACTTACATGTCCTTTGTTTATTTCCTTAAGGTGAAAGCAGATAAGAAGCACCCCTCATACTCCACTATTATTGATTTGTCGAGCTCCATTCTGTTCAAAACAGGCCTTCAATGAGGCAGCCCTTCTCAGTTCGCCTGAAAAGTCTAGCTGAGGAAACTGGAGTCTCACTTGAACATAGTTTAATGGCTCCTGTAGCATATCTGCCACCGTGGCAATGGCAGACTATAGACTGTGATGTGTCCTTTCTTGAAGTTACAAACATGCGCCTATTGCCCATATCCGAACATACTTCCTGGAACTTCAACACAAATACACACGTCCTGAGTTCTTTACAGATGCCTCCAAGTCTAACTCCTCTGTGTCCTACGCTGCTGTCCGCCCATCCTTTTCGCATGCTGGCCCTCTACATCCAGGCACAAGTATCTTCACAGCGGAAGCCTACGTGATACTTGTGGCGGCTAAACACATCAAGCAATTACAAATACAAAAAGCAGTAATTTATACAGACTCCCTCAGTGTAGTAACGGCTCTGCACACTCTTAAAAAACACAAAAACCCAGTCCTTGTCTCACTTTACTCCATTTTATGCACACTATACACACTCAAACAACATGTTGTAGTGTGCTGGGTGCCAGGGCACCGTGAGATTCAAGGCAACGTGAGGGCGGATCAGCTCGCTGCATCCGTCCACAAAAGCACTGCCCCTACACCCATATCAATTCCGGCCGTTGATCTTAAGCCGTCTCTCAAACGAAACCTCACAGTATACTGGCAGAGCAAGTGGGATACACACACACAAAACAAACTACACGTTATTAAGCCACACCTTGGTCATTGGCTGCCTGTATCGAAATCGCGTCATACAGAGGTAATACTAACGAGACTCAGGATAGGACACACATACACGACACACACACACCTTTTGTCCGGTGGCGATCCACCATTGTGTGACAGATGTGGTGAAGTATTGACAGTCCTTCACATTTTAATTGAGTGCAAACAATTGGACACTGTAAGAAAACAACACTTTCCATAACCCTACCGACAACATATACCTTTACACCCTGCAATGTTCGTCGGTAGGGAACCGCTTTTTAGTCACAATCATTGTTAGCGTTTTTTAAAGAAATTCATAGTTTTCACATCATATACCCGGGCATCCCGTAGCATGACCTCTCCAGAGAGGTTTTTGCTGCGGTGGTTACACAAGAAAGCACTTGCCTCACGGCCCTTGGACGCAAGGGTATGAACGAGTGAGGCACTTGTGCTAATGCCATACATATCCACCATCGTCTTTATTATCACCAACTTTTGTCATCTATTCACAGCGCACACACCTTTCACGACATGGTCATGATTTTATTACTTGTATGTTTTTACCCGCCTTACCGCGAGGAATTTTATGGCCCTTATACAGCCGCTTATCACAATCTTTGTCCATGTTTTTAGTAAGATGAACTGGAGCTCTTTGGCCGTGAAATGGCCCTTGCGCCATAAAACATCAAACATCATAATCATCATCATCATCATCGATATACTTTAGCATTTTGCTGTTTTCAGAAAAATACAGTAAACGAGCAATATATTTTTTTTTCAAAACACATTTAGGACGGTTGGCAAAATGGCTGGGATGTTTGATGCGTAATTGCCTCACTGCCAGCATTTATTCTTCCGAAGCTCAAGCTATCACCTCTCTGTTACTGCCTCCCTCACATACAATGCCTGCATAGGAAAGAAAAAGAAAGGCAGGTCCGACAAAGTTCACAAGGAAAGGTAATTTCATGTTGGATAAATTCATTACCATAAACAGCAGCAAAATAACATTCATTTTGAGTTGTCCAAGACACAAGCTATATACCAGCATACTAAGAGCCAAGCACAAACTTTTCATTTGAACATGTGTGGTGATAGACAGGAAGCATATATTGCAAGACTGATCAGTCTGTAATTAACTGATTGAAGTACAATGCACTGTTCAATCCAACACCACATAGGCATCTTTGCTATAGCAAAGCGATGTGTCATTGATTCATGCACTAGATGGGACAATGCAAATGTAACAAAAAAGGTGAAAAAAGAAAACAAGAGCAAAAAAAGAAAAAAGGGGGGATGCAAAGTAGGAGCAGTGTAGCACTACTTTAACTTGGCATTCCCCTTTTCTTTCTTCTTTTTTCTTCTTTTCTATCATTTATCTTTTTTTTGCTTCCCTTACCCCCAACCTCCGACAAGAGAACACTTTGTATCAGCGCAACCTGACTTGAAAAGAAGCAAGGGCTGCACTCTTCTGCGTTATAGGTTTTTTTCTTCAGACAAACATTTCCAACAGGCACACACGCCTACACCAAAAGATGATGTCATTACTGACCCCATTTAAACTAACACGCCAAGGATGACAAGGTGACTTTTAAAAAATAGGTCCTCCTATCGCAACATCGGCCGGCCTGTCTGAAGCACTTCTACTGTTCACCCTGATTACCCCACTAGATGTTTCCATCTGTCGACTCACATCTTCATTTTGGATAACACTAAGACGAGCTTACATTGATGAATACGCACGAAAGTTTAGTGATGTCTCATGTATCAGATTAAGCAACTCTGTTAAAAAATTATTGATATCTTGCTTCCAGGCTTTTTATACTGTAGCCTGAAACTTCACATGAACCAGATTGACAACGTAATGCACAACATGCTTAAGAATACTGCGAAGAACAAGATAACGACAAAACGACAAGCCACCCAAATTTTTCGCTGTACATGTTTATAAAATGTTCATGTACCCCAAACGAGGTGCTTATGATACAAGCCGAAAAAACATACAAGTAGGGCCTTGGAGTCTTCTGGAAGTAGACGTGTTGCATTTTTTCTGTAGAGGGCTTTACACCCATAAGTGAGGAACAAAACTCCTGTATAATGAAGAATGTTGGCAGCTATCAGTTATAGAAAAACCTAAGGCAGCTAATCTTCCCCGACACATCTGTACATTTAGAGAGGTGACGTGGCTTCTGTGATTGTGGCAGTAACTCCAACAGGACCAGTGCGAAAATTGGCACTACTTGGCTAGACAAATGTCCAAACACGCCTGCCCGACTCCCTCTAGCCATCCTGGCTGAATATGACACATGATTTCTTAACTGCTAGCTGGACAAAAACAAAACCACTGAAGCACTCACAATACACAGCGTGAAGTTCCTCTGGAGTGGTCAACTTCGTCTTCTGCGATGAAAGAGCAGCACAGTGTACTGATAAGGCACTCCTTGCATGGTTTTAATGCCACACAGTGACCTTGCTGTTCCTGTCGAAGAGAGCTTCGGGAGCTTGGAGGGTGCTTGCTCTTTCTGGGGGCTGCTGCCGCTCCTCGTTTTCTGCTCAAGGTCAACCTGCACAAAGTTGTAGACGAGGCTTTAGGAGTTGTATATAATGATATACAAATTTTCGCTGAACACACATTTCCCCGTGGCACACTACAGAATTTCTTATAAAACTTAAGGCCTCGCATATGCAAACATATACAATCGATCCGAAGATGCACTAGACTCTAAAGGAGCAAGTTTGTTATGTAGTATATATAAAGAAAGGTCATTCAGCACAACCACAACTACAGTTGCACACGAAAACGACATTTTACACGATTCTGTTTATTTATTTGGTCCAATTTATTTTATTTACACAGTCCATTTTACACGGTCCTGTTTTACACGATCTGGTCTGCATGAACTCTTGAACCGGGCACCATATAGGTTGAAAGACACACACAGAGTTTGAGACAAACCTAGTTTTCCGTGGAGCATCCTCTTGCACTATAACAACACATCTCAATCTAGTTAGTTGGTCAGAACGAGGTGAAAACAGCTCGCACTTGAAAAGCACGGGCAGAAAGAATGACGCCTGCACCCGGTGCTCTCTGTACATTCTCGTTGAGGGTGCAGTTTTCACCTTATCCTTATGCAATTTCGCATTTATAACATTGTTCGCTGCATAATCTTTGTGGCATTAAAGTGTGTGATACCGTCATGTGTATCCTATGTAATTTATAAAAATAGAATACAAGATACCTTGATTCAAAAATAACAAAGTGCATCCAGCGCCATGTCCTGTAGCCATTCTTTAGGCAAGTGGCAGAATGATTTATTCTTCAAAACATATCTTACTTGTAACCACTACAAGAGCTAACTCGTACACTGGTACATTCTGTTTGCCTCTTCAGATTATAGGGTACCTTTTTTACACCAGAAAATCTTCAAGAAGAATAGAAGTGTCGTAATTGTGAAGAAAGAAAAGTAGAAGAAAAAAAGATAACCTGTGCCCTGTACAGGGACCGAGCCTGCGAACTTCGAATAACATGTCCGATGCTCTATCAACTGAGCTACCATGGCGGCTATTCCTCTTCCATTTTGTACGGTATATATGTGCATTCATACATGGAACAGTCAGTCAGCGCTGCCTGTTACAATTATGGCGAGTGTGGGACACCTTTTTTTGCCTACTGGCAATTACTTACGATTGCAATTACGTTACGATTACTTCCAATATCCCTATACTTCTTTGGCAGCATTATGCATCTGTCAGTTCTCAGAAAATCTGCCAGTCACAGGAGGAGGCAATAGTTTGCCCTCCCACCTAAATGCATGTACTTGAACACATGCACAAGTGATCAAAAAAAAAAAACAAGTCACACACCGCTAAGATTACTGAGATTCACTGTTTCAGATTCATGAGTAAAGGAAGAAACTATAAATTGAAGAGTTTGTTGTCTTTGTTGAACACATTATAATGAGAACTAGGAGAAAATGATGCCAAACAAACTATAGGGGATGTTATGAAAATTAACTTTAACAAAATTGTGAAAAGAAAAGTGAACAAAAACATAACTTGGCAAGATTTTTTGACAATTGAATTGACATTACTTTTTATAACATCCCTATATTTTACTGGTTAATGTTGTCGGGTAGTTCTCATTATTAGAGTGGTGAGTAGGCTGACAAAGAAAGTATATGGCATTGATACTTCTTTTGAACACCTAATAGTTCGAGGACCTTAAAAAGAGCGGAAGCTACTTTGAGTAGACCAGAATACTTAGTTGGAGCGAAAAAAAAGGTACACACATTTTTACCAGGCTTTTTAACACATTTTGAGACATAAAAGTGCATGCTGCCAGTAATGTTAAGTACCATTACTTTTGTCACACTATGCACTGTAGCAGGTGTAGTTAGAGTGCTGATAGTGAAGGATTAATCAAGCACGCTACCAACTGCGTTCACATCAATGGTCGCGTATTTTAAAAATAAACCTGCTGTATAATAAGGAAATTTTAGAGCATTTATGATTTTCTTCAAATCAAGTTAAACCGACTGGGTAAGCAAACCATTTGCATAAAATCAAAAGGCATAAAGTGATTCATGTATTAAAACTATGTGAACAATTTCAGCAACGCAGGGCAAAGTGACAACAGTTCTATTCATAACCCCTCTCATTATAACATGCATGAAAAGCACCCCACCAGAATATTTTATAGTGCATGTAATATCGAGACTACTAGACTGTCTATTGACCTTTTAGAAGAAGGGTATCTCCTTCACGTTCAAGGGGCAACCACTTAGCCTTTTCCTGAGCTTTTCCGTGAATATTTCCTGAATTTCAGATATCATTAGGATTGATTTAGAGTGAACAGATTTTGCTTACGCATTGAAACCTAGTTCTGTATGTAACTGCAATGATGGGTGCCAAACCACCTCCAAATAATTTTCAACATTTAACTTATTTTTTAACTGCAGCAGCACAACTAGCTATGGGTGCCCAAAAAGTAGCTAGAAACAATACCTTTACCTCTTTGAGCCTTTTGGAAGTGTTCAGCTTCTCAGTGCTCACCTTACAACATTTTTTTTAAATACGTGTTTGTGTGCCCACTTCTCTTGCTCCTTGTACAGTGAGGAAGAGCACATGGCAAGAAGAGACAAGAAAGCAGCATGGCGAAAAAAAGCGAAATAAGCGGGGACTTCTTTTGTATCGTACAATGTGTGAACATTACTTTTGCGACAACATATAGACAAATTATCACGGCTATGCATTCATTGTAGAGTCATACACAGCTGCGACACCATGACTAAATTTCAACCTTGTGTTGGTTTAGGATACCTTTATAGTGGCAAGCTAATGATATCTGCATTTGTTTGGCACATATTAAGATGCAGTGAAATGTGATATGGTAATCTCATTTAGAATGCACATCATGTGGCTTCATTATGTGGCTACAAGTCCCTCTGGTTGCAAAGCAATATGGCAGAGCCTAAACAGACGTCACCGACCACTCCAATCTGAACTTGCCTTTGCTACTTGCCCATTATCATCCCAGCAAAAATTGAATAATTGAATCTGCTACAGATATGTGCTAGCTTATGCTAAGGACCAAGTATGAAGGGTGTTTTGTCATTATTGAGATCAGTTATTTGTTCAAGAACACTTGCTGTCAAACACAAATACATTGCTGTCGAAGCATCAAGACTGAAATATAAAGCAAAAAGAAGTGTCGCTTTAAAAATTACAGGCCACAAGGTGCAAGATAAATATTTGATATACTTGGGATGTAAGGCACGCACAAGAGGTGCTGCCATATTATACTTTTCCTTGTGTTGAAACCTGCTTGCTTTACTCACCCAACACACCTGTAAAGATGCCGTGAAAACACCAAGGAGCTGATGCAGCAAGGTTGAACACATGTCCAGGGATTCCCCCATTCCTAAGCAGCCCTACAGCCTCCACAGTCCTGCAACCATTTGTAAGACAAATATAGTTCTACCCAAAGTTCTTGGTTTACAGACACACATGCAAAACGCATAACCACACTATAGGAAGATTGCATGATAATGCGCTGGGTAGCAAAACGGATGCCAATATCAAGTATCCCGGCCTGCCGCTTCTTTCTTTCCGTTCTTAATTAATCAATCCATGGTTAATAAGTGTTCCCCCAATGTGAAGTGTACTGGCATTCCGGTGAAGAATTGCAATGTATTTAGAACACAGTCCAATTCATGGCAATAAGCATGCAATAGCGTTTTGTCAGCTCTTCGAGAAAAGAGCATGAAGTTTAGCTAAAACCCATGTTTTTTATAAACACCATTCAATTTGATATAAAAGTTGTGAGCATTATGTAAAGGAACACGGATTCATGTTTAATCAATGATTTCTTATAATGTACTGATATGAATGCAACTAACTGAATATGAAACGATAAATTTTGCTCGAGAATTTAGAGTTATGAACACTATCGCACTTGCCTGCTGCATCTTGTCCAAAACAGCGGCAAGATAGGCTAGTTTGTGTAGGTGAGTAGTATAGAGCAGTGCAAAGCAACAACAAGAAACACCAGTAACAACAGTATGGGGCAAGCACAGACTGCCAACTGTATAGTTTATTACACAAAAGTTCGCCTGAATATCAGTCATACAACTTGTGCAAATGAAGGTCCAGTTGGGCATGAACCAGTTACGAAATCAACAATGCCTGCTTTCACTAACAGGACCCTCATTCACATAAACTATGCAGCGATAGGCCCCTACCGAGGTACGTCACAGCATGATGTCACTGGCACATGTAAAAGGTGTGGCTGGAAAAACACTCCCGCTGGTGGCTCTGCCTGGCACAGTCGTTCGGAGTTTGGGGCAAGTTTTAATTTTTCAAAGCTTACACTTCAAGTTACAAAGTCGACATTAGCTGTAGTATGTGTCAGCAAACATCTAGCTGTGTGGTAAACTGTGTGGTAAAATATTTGCCTCGCTGTCTGTTTATCTTGAAGAAGTGAACACACGTGGTGGCCTGTGCGAGGAACAGCGGCATAGTCTTCAAAAATGTGCACTGTTGATTGCGGCATGTAGTGTGAACTGAAAGGTATTGAGAATGTCGGTTCAACTGAGAATAATGTGTGTGGTGTGTGCAGTGTCAATAACAATGTGTCTTGTTTGCAAAGATGTTAGCACTCATGACAGGGACCGGTCGATGAAAAAACTTGATTCGACATTTTAGTCGAGGTAAATATGCACTTGACGCGACCATATGCGAATGGATACATCTCGGTGTTTGCGCTGTGTGCAGAAAAAAATTGCATGGTCACCGGGCTAGAAGATACCATTTGCTGAAGCTGCATGTATGAATCGCCCCGACGAGTACGAGAGCCCAAAAAAGGTATAACTCGTTTTATCGAAGGCCTCATATGTCTTCATGTAATAAGCAGAGATTCTTGTTTCACATATACTCAGTACCTTTACCGCTCGATATTCATGAAGTGACAATGCAAACAACAAGTTTGTGAGTTAGGTCCTAAGGGAGCAATGTAAATATGCAAATAAGTTGTAGGTTTCAGATGCAGCGATGTAACTGCACAAAAGATTACGTATATAATAGGCTACAGGTTTAGAATCGCATACATCTCAGTGGTCTATCAGGAACGTCACAAACAACTTCCATGCCAACCAGCCCTTGCACAGAGGGAGGGAATGGCTGGCACGGTGCTTGAAGTGACGTCACACTATTTGCAAACATAAAGAGGTTTCTTACTTAGGCAACATTTTGCCAATATATTTTTTAGATGCAAGACTGTACTCGTCAACATTGATCATACTGATGTCTTTTGTTGTTACTTTGTGCTGTGAATCACTAGGCATTTAGTCACCATGATCTTTAAAAGCTAATTTAAGTGTTCTCTCTCACATTGCTGACAACTGTGGTGTTGCATAAATTGGGCAAAAAAGCAACACAGAAAGGCTGTCACAATAAATACACCAACATGGGTATTCTCCTGCACACAAAAGTCGGCACTGGTCCTGTCATTACCCATCTTCCTTCTCTCTTTGCCTTGTTTGTGCTGAAACAGCCAAACACCTGATGAGTTAGATGAGAAATATTACCGCATCAAAACTATAAGTGCTTGCATCAGCAACTACACAACAGCGTGATAACCGCACCCCTGCTACACAGCAGCGAAACATATTTTGAACATGCTGGCAGTGTATTATTTTATAAAAAGCAACTCTGGAAGATTACAAAACCTCACATTGTGCATGAAAGTTTTCTTCAAAGTCAGGCGTACAATGTAGGTGCTGGCCGGTACATTATTAGTTACAAGCAAAGGCGTCTTGCAGGTACACATGCAGATTGCACGAACACCTCTCTCTCTCTCTACACTAGGCAAACACATTATATCTTTTAACAAGCACACGCCACTGTTTTGGGGCATAATAACGCTCTACCGTGAACGTATGCTAATCAACCCACTTAGGCGGTTGGCTAGGTGAATCGAGCCAAGTTACAAATTGTATCGCGCGTGAACGTAAACAAAATGCTGCTTTGCATCAAATGGCACTGCAGGCTTCGTTTAATCAACAACGTAGCCAGCGCCATGTGCGTCTTCCTCACTACATTGCACATATGAAAAAAATCGATCACCATACACATGCATGTTGCCGCAGTTGTCTCGAATTAGCTCCAGTAAGGCAGCGCTGATGCACCATGGCTCTGCTGGCGTTAGCATTGTCAAAGCGAATCGGCAACCGCACTCGCAAAGGCGCGTAAGGTTGCCTTTTCACGACGCCTCGTTCGAGTGCAGCAACACACACTTGCACTGAGTGGCATACTTGGTCTACATAAAAAAGTGTCCCCTTACCTTTAGTTTCTTTCACACTGTCCTGAGGGAAGCGACCACAGGCGTCAGCCGTCACCTCGGAGTCCTTCGAGCGCCCGCCCAACCCGCCGATTCCTTGGATGACTCGCACTTGATCCGCACTCGAACAACCGCGGGAATAGGGCGCAATCTTAGCACATCACACGAACGAGGAACGGCGCTTCCTTGCGTAAATTTAACATTTCGTGCTCTCGTGTGTAGCAGCGCGAACACATGAGACACGCACCGACACGGCATGCCCACGAAAACAAAGAAGACAAACAACATGTGGCTTTAGCTGTGAATGGATTTGACTTGGATATCTGTGTGAGGAAAAAAAACATCTGTCGCTGCTATAAACTGAAAAAAGTGTATGTTATCTGGCAAAATATTTTTAAAAGTGATAAACGGTTATTGAAAAAACAAGTTACAACTTATGAATATTTTCCAGGTCTTTGTTTTGTTTTTGTTCTAGCAGACGACAGCCTCCTACTGCTTCTACGACAGACGTCGTGCGGTTTCACGTTCGGTGCGTGTCGCCGACGCAAAGCTCTACAGTAGTGATATCAGAGTTATCAATTCTCAATGAATCTTAGGATGGCTACAAAGCAGTAACTTTTTGACATAGTGCAGTACGCAATCTTTCAAGGTATGACATTTCTTTGCTCTGAAGCAAATCGAAGCAAGCCGGCCGGCGCAATCAGCTGATGTCGCCACTACGCGAGGCATGGTCGTGCGCAATAGCGTCCCGCCCCGCGCTCGATTTGTCATCAAGCGATAGAGCTACTAAGTGGAATACAGCTACATGCAGGGATTAATGGCGTATCACTCTAATTCCCTGTGGTGGCCGACTCAATCGCAATAGAGCCCCGGGAAACAACCTTCAACTGCTCAAGCTTGTGTGTGGGTGTAAAAATACTTGTTTTCATCCGTGGCGGGGCAGCAATCTATAATTGAAAGACATGCGAAAAGCATGTGACGTATATACAATCCCAAAACATATGCACACAACAATAGATACGATCGCATATCGTACATAATTATGGCAACACTTAGCGTGTAAAAAGCAAATTTATATACATAACTTAAACTTACGCCACTCTTCAGCGTGAATAGCTTAGCAAGCTAACGCACTCAGTTCACGTACGCGAGCACAACTGAGTGGCGCAGGTTCGAGTCCCGCCAAGTCACAATATTTTGTTTGTTTGTTTTTTCAACGTTTTTATTGTACTGTTATCTTTTCTATGGCCTTAGGTTCTAAAACAAAATAAAAGCAATATTGCGTTCAAGTACGTATGTTGGACTGTGTTTTTTGCTCAACAGTTATTAGTATTTTTATTTTCATTATTAATTTTTTTATTTATTTCATAATATAACAAAAAAGAACTAAGGGGACCATTGGGTCTGCTTGATTGTGAAGGGACTCGAGAAGTGAGAAAACTCAAACCAAGAAATTTATTTGAGAAAAAACTGAGCATTTCACAGCCGGACCAGTTTCTTCAAGGGTAGGCCCTAGGTATGCGCGAGACTTACTATATGACTCAAGCTGTGGCAGTTGAGGGAAGGCAATATCACCGAGAAGCAGTTCCAAAATATATTTTGGTGGATGTTTTTTAATTCCTCCAAAAAAAGGGCTGCACAATTGTGATCGAGCCAAACCAAGAATTGCGGGCACGAAGTGAGACAGAAAATGAATAATGTTGATTGTTTGAAAAATTGCCCTTAATAAAAGGAAGAGTTATGGAGTGCTACGTAGCTCAACTCGCAGTAGGAATTTTATATATACATATAGATAGTTTAAAATGGACAATGTTGCACACACAGACACTGGTTAAATTTCTTTGCAGCACAGTTGAAGCATCTATGTAGAACTGAAGCATCGAGAGAAGCTCATGCGTCCTCACTTTATTGCGCTTTACATAGCTTGTATGCGTCCATGCAGCCATGATATGATATATTTTGAAGCATTTGTTTAACCTATAATCTTCTTATGCAATAAAGCTGGCCCATAAGTTGTGTCTTATGTAGCACTACAATTGAAGCGTAATCTGCATGGTGGTCTGAAACAATGCTTTTGAAAATCTCAAAACGACCCAGCTCTATACACGACCATCTGTGCATCAATGATAAGCAACATTATGTGTTTGTACATATCAGTTGTGATCTCATACTTAATTATTTTTCTGACCACTCCTTCTGCCCCTACCTCGTTTCTGTCGTGAAGCTGAGGCAAGTTGTGTATAGCTGTATTATTATTGTAGGAGCACATATTACTATCAATAAAAAGTATTTTTAGGCTACATGCAATTAGTTTTCAGAGATTTTCTTTTGTCGGTGCTCAGGAGAGCTAAGCTCATGGTCGATATTTTAAAATGACATTTCTCTTTGCAAATGTTAATGAGAACAATTTCATTAATATTGACAAGTTCATTCACATTGAATTAAGCTCTCATTATTACTGTTTCTACCAAAAAACTAGCCCTTGAAGTTATGCATTTTTGCTTGATTTGTTTTTGTGTGACATCATGTTAGTAAAATGACAGTTATTATCATTCCTTGTGAATGACACATTTTCCGTGTGACAGACTTTAGCACCTGGTCATCTGCAGAAGTTGTATTCATTCTGGAAAAGGGCGAACAGCGGTGACTGACAACACAGACTAGCCTGCGTTATTCTTTTGTACTATATATGTCACTGTGCATTCATTTATTACTTTATAGAGCTCGGATTTCCTGCTGAAAATATGACAACTGTAGAGTTTCCACATTTTTGCAACAATCCACATGCCTTTCATACACTATTGCACATTTTCGTAAGCACCCTACAAAATCTGTATATTTCCGTAAGACCTTACATTCTGCATTTTCCTTACGAAAGCTTCTGTACACTCCATACACTTTTCTTATCCTTCCATATCTTCCATCATGAACTCTCCGTATGCTCCATAAGTTTCCTTTTCTTTCCTTATCCTTCCATATACTCTATAAAAAGCTTTCCATATATGCCATACATTCTCCTTATCTTCTTGTATACTCCATAAAAAGCTTTCCGTATACGCCATAGAATTTCCTTATCCTTCCTTATACTCCATAAGAAGCTTTCCGTAAATGCCATACAACTTCCGTATATTTCCATAAAACTCCACATTTTTTCCGTATGTAGCATAAGGAAATGTTACGGAGTCCATATATTTTCCGTAAGATTTCATACGGAACGTTTCAGTAGGGTACACATAAGAAAGCAGTCAGTTATGCAGGGTGCATACTGTATGTTGCACTCTGTGAAATTTCGGTCATTGTTGCTTGTGTATTCATTTTAGGTTTCCAGGATTGAGTTTCCTGTACAGAAAGAACATTTTCTCCCCACTTCTCTCGAAGGCACTGTCATCTAAGCAGCTGAAGATGATTGTGCAAGCAGCAGTGACGAGCTGTGATTTTGCAGGTATAAGTATAGACTACCCAAATAGACTACCTTGTCAAATGTTCTCATTTTGTTCTCAAATCTATACTGCGACAAGTAATAGGTTGTAAATGAAACTTTAAAACTCGCTTACTCTTTTTACGTTTTTTATATTATATTGGTGTCAATGAACGCCATACCTCTCAGTCGTTTGTCCGACTAGCGCAGATGGTTTTGAAAGTTGTGAGGATTTATTGCTTTGAAAACAATGAATTTCTAGTATAGAGAGAAAAAAAAACTTGGTCACATGAAATATTTCAAAGTTTTGCAGAATGCTATCAGAGTCCTGTTTGTCAGACTTGCAGTTTTTCCATAATAAAGGCAGATGTGAACATATGGGCCTAATTGTTTTTTTTTTGTTTTGGCATTAGGTTCAATTGAACCTTACGCTACAGGTTACTGTTTGCACACTTGTGGTGTGGTGCTTACTTACACACATACACACAGGCACTTACACATACACACGCACACAAGTGTGTGTGCGTGTGTATGTGTAAGTGCCTGCCGCGTTCTACTATGTCGTTTTTGGTGCAGTCTACCTACACATATATACACTGGTCATATGCAGCTCATTCATGACCACGGTACCTTATTTCATCAGCTGCATGCATGCAGGTATAAGTGCAGTGGGTGATACCAGTATCTTCCGTCTTCCCTGTAAGTCGCAGAGAAGGTTCATATATTCATCTGCTTGAGAACAATTGAGGCTTGGGTCAGTTGGTGATGCATATTTGATGAAATGAAGTGCTATCAACGGCTCTCCTCAACCCACAAGACTAAGCGTCACCTCCTGTGTCTCTGCTTTTGTTGTCTGTTCATTGCGCTTTATTTATTGAAGTATGCTTATCCATATAACTGCCATCGTTTCAAGGGTGTTTTTAGTGTTACACCTCACTCACTTGGGTGTAGCTTCATCCAACACCCATAGTTTATTGGTGTTGAGAAACACCCAATAAAGTAGGCTGTAACGTTTCTGTACACCCTATGGTTTCAGGGTGTTTCTCAAAACATTATGGCTTAAAGTGTTCCTGGACACCCTAAAAGAATGTTGCCTATAGGACAAAACAAATGTACCCTTAAGGGTGTAAAAATTTTGAGAGTGTAGTTGACGTCTTCACTCGTGCTGAGGAGGTCATGAGCGTTCATTTTTAGTTAGTCGACGGATGGATTGCACAAAATCAAGGAAGCATGTTATTTACACATCAGCTGCAAAACAAAACTAACGTAAAGCAGAAAAAAAGAAGCAAAATGAAAAGTACCTCTTCAAACAGAATATTTCAGTATCAATGTCAGTCAGTCATGCATTCAACTTCCAGCACCTAGCCGTAGCCGCTTCGTCATGACTTTCTCCCGAATAATTATAAGAATAGTAGCGCGTGGTTATGGATATCACAACCTCTGTCAACAGGAGCACTGGACGTCAAGCCGAGATGGTCACCAGAATCATGAGCTCATCGTCTTAGCTTCTTTATCTCAATGACGCATATACGGAGTGGCATAGCCCAATATCGTTTCACGCCCGTGGCACTACCTACCGCTGAAAGCAAAAATAAAAAAAAATCTGCAAGTTACACCGCAAATGTCGTCGAAAGATGATAGTCTTGCGTCTGGTGAGAGTGAAGAAAACGTTTATTTGATGTTCTGCGCAAAAATACTGGTAAATAGTATTCTGGAGGCGCTACGTTAGAGTGCCTCGAGCATGTAGCGGAGGTGAACGACTGCATCGAGATACGTTAGACACAAGCGCCATCTGGCAGTTATCTTCGAAAACGAAGGCATGTAGCCCGCGGAGAAAGATGCGCGCTGGTCTCAAAGGTGATAAGGCGTAGAACGCAAAGTGACGGGCAGGTGCTACCACTGTGACGTCGTAACACAGCATTGGAAACACCTTTTTGAGCATCTCGTTGCACTATCAGCGCAGCGCGATAAAAGCTACATCCCTTAGTATTATTGTGTGTGCTTCTTCTAGTATAAAGGCAGACATAAAGAACATCAGAGCGTTGTTGTGGTGCCTCAGATATGCGCCATAATTGCTTTTTATTTGACAATCGCACAGCTATGAACGCTAAACCTTGAGCAATAATGGTGGGCGCTGCGGATGGGGTTAGCCGTCTGGCACCGTTTGAGGTATCGTTAGGGCAGACAAACAGACAAACGTACAGACAGACAGACCAAAAGTTTTTTGTCGAAGGTCCCCAAGAAAAACTATCGTCTTTAAAAATACCGTCACAATGCTCAACGATGATTTAAACAGAGAGAAATCGTGCCCATGCACAATCACGCATAATGAAGCAGTGTCAGGATGAAGCACTGTGACTTCTTCGATACAGGAACATTATCTGCCTGCTGAGAACATCGATATCACCAAGCTGTGTGTTCAAGCAGGACTGTTTAGTGGATATCACTGAGGCACCATAGTACCGTATAAGCACCAAAGTAGCGAGAATGTAACTTCTGCGAGCAGCCCCTTTGGCGAACTAGAATCCACAGGATCACCTGGTTTGTAACTAACGTGGCGATGACGAGAATTGTACCCGCTTGAGTTCAAGCTTGTGGGCTGCGTTGGCGAGCCACACAAAGTCGTTCGCATCAGTAGTAAGGTCGGTCATGTCAGGCAAGAACATGGCATCGAGCATCCTAAAAGCTTCTCGACCATGAAGCGCTGGAAAAGAGTGAACCCTGCAGTCCCTGGAACCGCACTGTTGTAAACGAACGTAACTTTTGGCGAAATATCATTCGAGGTTTTGTTATCGCGTTAAACTTACAAGAATAAGATTTCAGCGAGCTTCTCATTTATTCTCTCCATCACCATTCCTTTGCAGATTGTATGCGGTCGTTTTGTGGATGGTGTGGGTGGTTTCACTAAGCCTCATGACGTCTCGTATTAGTTGGGCTCTAAAGGTTTTTTACGGTGAGTGATAAGCAACTGTTGGCCCTCCATAATTTTGGACGATGTTGTACATTAGGAAATACGCAATCTCATTGGTTAGGCCTCGTTGTCGAGCTTTTCTTTCGCATTATTTTGTCAGATGTTCCGTAGCGACTGCGATCCAGTGGTTGTCATCATATGACTTCGGAAAAGGCCCAAGCCAGTCTATGCGGATTTGTTCGAACAGTTGTGATGGTGGTGCAGCAGGCTTCAATAAACCAGTGGGACCATGGTCTAAGAACTGTGAGGTGATAAGTTAGGTGATGACTAGAGACCGTATTATACGCAAATGCCTATTTTGTTCCTTGTGTTTCTATCATTAAATTTTGGTATATGAGCATGATTTGGAGCTTAAGAAGGACTTTTATGTCGTTCTTAAAGTGCCTATAAATGCCTATTTTAGGTGTTCGTGCCTAAGCGCCTATAAGTGCCTACAAATGCCCATTTTCCAAATGAACGCCTATATGAGCGCTATTGAAGCGCAAATTTTGTTTTCGAGCGTGGTGTGAAATCGTTATTCAGGCAAAATAATATTTCCAAACAGTATAATGTTCAACGAAGACAAAGCTGACATGCTGAGAGTGATTGAAGCAGGGGCATGAGAAGTGCAAAAGACACCATTTCTGCGGCCTTAACTGGAAGCACA
Organism: Rhipicephalus microplus; assembly: GCF_013339725.1. Taxonomy (NCBI): domain Eukaryota; kingdom Metazoa; phylum Arthropoda; class Arachnida; order Ixodida; family Ixodidae; genus Rhipicephalus; species Rhipicephalus microplus. Next base: position 3,271 of record NW_023609368.1, on the reverse strand, counting down.
TCTCCATGTCTGCAGGGTAAGGAGTAGAAATAAATAATGATGGGGTAAGAAAATAAAAGTGACGTGTATGGCCGAGGATTTGGCGACTGCCTTATACAGCCCGCTAGTGCCCCGAACGAACTGAAGAACCACCCTGAATACCTGGGCGTTGCGATGTGAAAGAAACAGCAAATTTTTCTGTGCAGCCCCGGGTAGCTGGAGAACAAAAGAAAAACCATGAAGGGCCACTCATGGAATGGTCTTGTTCTTTCAGTGGTGGCGAAAGTCACTAAATAGTAATACTTTATCAGCAAAGCCTGAGTCAGGTGCCGGCATGTTTACAATAAAAGTTGCATTTAGTATACATTCCCCGTATGTTTGAGTACGCTTGTTCTGTATGAGATCTCTTCTCAAATGTATTTAAGTGACAAACAAGAGAAAACACAGAACAGGGCTTCACGGTTTGTCCTAAACCATTACTCGAAAACTACAGCTGTAACAATATGAAAAGTGATCTAGCATGTGAATTATTGTCATTGCGTCCAATTATACTGCTGGCCAAGCTTCCATTTTAAGCATTTCATGGTAGATAACGCATTCGAAAATGAAAGTACCCAACCAGTCTTCTTCGCGCAAAGGTAATTAAGATTTTGGAATGTCCTTTCAAGTATAATTTTTCAGATATTAATTTTTGTTAGTTTCAGGACAAAATAAAATGGCTTATAAAGAGAACAAAGTGTGTTGTGTCAATGAAGGCGTGTGTTTTTTAACATCTTAACCCATCTGCTGCACCACCTTCGAGTAAAAAATTTGATGTTCATGCGGCTTTTGTTTTGTTTGTAATTTATTTTTCAGCTTCATTTCTAGGTGACATAATAAGTTTTAGTTACACACTGGAACTTCTTGCGTGCCCAATAAAAAGCGTTCTACCACAATTTTTTTCAATTGGTTCGTTACGAGCCATCAAAGTATGATGCGAAGAAGCCAGCTTGAATTCCTTGCCTCTCGTCCCACGTAATCATCACGAGCCTCATTTCTTTGCTGTTCTCTTTGGTATCATTGTTAGAGAATTACATGACGCATACACACCAAAAAGAACATGCGTTAGCAGAGTCCCGCGTGCATGCCGTGCCCTAGCCAACTTGTGCACCTACGCCATCGATGTTGTTCTTGTTTTTTTCTTTTGTGTATTACTAGTTTCTGTGGGATGAATCAGTGAGTGTCTGTACTTCATGAGAGGCTGGCAAGTATCATGTAATGTACAACACGTCGCTCCGCTTAAACTGCAGTCAGAGACGACGCACCAAATACTAGCAGCTAAGCGTTATCAGAGCTGGCGAAGGCATGATGCAGCAACGAGGAGAAGATGAAAGCAAGCAAAATGTGGTAGTAGTAGTAGTCGTAGTAGTAGTACTAGTATAGTAGTAGTAGTATAGTAGTAGTATATAGTGGTAGTAGCCGTGGTAGTGTGTGTGGTTTTCTGTTAAAAAAAGAGGATGCCTATATGAGGGATGCCATAGCGGAGGTCTCCGAAAATTTTGTCCATCTGGTTCTCTTTGACGTGCACTGACATTACGCAGTACACGGCCATCTACATTTTCGCTTTCATCTAGATGTGGCCGCCACAGCCGGAATTGAACACGCGGCAGTCGGGTCAGCAGAGGAGTACCCTATAGCGACTGGTGCACCGAGATGGATGTGAAATGAGGGTCGAATAATGAACCTCGAGGCTATTCAAATCAAAAATAAAAACAATAACAAGCCGAGATTACGTTTGCGTGCTTTATCATTTTTCTTAGTTTTCTTTTCTTATACTGATTTTAAAAGGGAAGTGCAAGGACACAGAGAAAAGAAAGACGGAGACAAAGAGCGCTGTCTTTCTTTTTTCTTTGTCTTCGCGCCTCCATTTCGAAATTATATGAAGCAGCTAGCCCAAACCAAAGTACTTCTCATGTATGCTACACAACAGGACACACAAATTGCACATGCCAATTAGAGTAATTTCACGTTTAAAGCTCTTAATGAGGTACCGTTGAAAATTCAGGATATGATGAGGAGACGGAACATTTTACATCTGGTTTTCTAGATATAGCTATCATTTAATGAAGTTCTGATGAAGAGTGTACGGTATGCGACGTCAGCCTCCCAATGTCAATGTGAAGGAGCGACGTATAAACAAGGCCATTCTTTGCTGTAGGTCACTCCCTAGATATTGGAGCGCATGCCGACGAGATGGGCAAGTGGCATTCATCAGAAATTGAGTGTTTTTTCCGTGACATGTAATTTTGCAAATCTTAACAGGAATGATTCGGAGTGCCCATTGCACTATTATGCTTGTGAGCTCGAAATGCCTAAATCTATTGAGGGGCCCTTTAAAGTGTTCACGGATAAGGGAGAAATTCGTCCTACACGATTAGACCTAACCTCCCTGTCTTTTGGGTATCGGCGCTCTGGTTACATGCTCCTGCGCTGACCTTTCCAGCTACAACAAAACGAAAGAAACAAAGGAGAGTGTTGATTGAATAGTGGACACTTGATGCACAGTGCTAGAAAAAAAAAACGAAAGACCACATACTGCGAATTGCGCGGGAAATACAGGCTTAGTTCAATCATAGGTAGAATTTTTTCACTTGTTGCCGTAGATACAATTCACTGCGACGTCATTGTTTTTGAATATTTAAATTTTTGAAGAAATTTATTGTGCCTGTTAGCAGGTACCATGGACCTTATTGCGTCATAGAACAAACTTCCGCTGTTAACTACCTCATCGAACCCTTCAAGGCCACTGTGGACCTGTGTTGCCGAGGCCGCGAAATCGTACATGTGGATCGCCTCAAGCCATATCACGAACTCTTTGTCCTCACGACACCTTAGAACACTTACTTGGCACCATCTTCAGCGAGGGGGAAATATGTAATGATGAATGTAGTGGGTCTTGCAAATCTCGGCAAACACATTGTCAGTGCTAAGCACGAGACACTCGGCCCGGACTGTCGCTGACTTCGCTAGCTAAGCCTACGCTCCTACCTGGTCTCCAATAACAGTTTTCACTGTCTCAGTTCTTTATTATATGCCCATTGTATTAAATTTGAGGGCCTAAAACGATGCTTTACCTGGCTGTCTTTGGCGGCTAAAACATGCTTCTTCAGTGCCTAAAAATCTGGCCTCTAGTTATGACACTCGCTGATGACCTGGAGCTACGAGTATTTTCATCGCACAATATATATATATATATATATATATATATATATATATATATATATATATATATTGTGAGCATCATTACTCGTTC
>NW_023609367.1:0-23089 GCF_013339725.1 Rhipicephalus microplus | reverse complement strand
GCCGCCTAGCTTGGTGGGTACTGCGAATCCAGAGTACGACATTCGTGTCTTCTATCGCAGCGGACGCAAGCATTCTGACGCCGACGCCCTGTCACGTTCGCCTTTACCTCCCGACTTGGCCTGCGGAACCACTGGTACCAACTCCGTCGCATCTCTCCACCTCGACTCCTTTTCCAGTGAACAACACAAGGACCCGTGGATCGCTTCCCTTTTTAACTGTCTCTCTGGATCGTCAACCACTGCGGTACCACGATCTCTCCGACGTCAAGCTGCTCATTTCGCCATTCGTGATCGTCTGCTACACCGACGCAACTACGCCCCCGAAGGTCGTAAGTGGCTCTTGGTTGTCCCGCGCAGCTTGCGATCACAAATCTGCGCCTCCTTTCACGACGATCCCCAATGTGGTCATAGCCGGAATTTTCAAAACTTACGAACGCATTCGCCTTCGCCTCTACTGGCGCGGAATGTATAATTTCGTTCGAAATTCGTTATGGGCTGCCCTGACTGTCAACGCCGCAAATCACCATCTCTCCACTCGTCCGGTGCGCTTCAACCGCTCCCGTGCCCTGCCAAACCTTTCGATCGGATCGGAATTGATCTCAGATGAAAATCGGTGGATCATAGTCGCTGTAGACCATACGCTACGCTGAGACAGCCGCTCTTCCAAGTGCCACTGCGCGGGACGTAGCATCCTTCATTCTTTATCGCTTCATACTACGACATGGTGCACCTCGAGAACTACTAAGCGACCGAGGTCGAGCCTTCCTATCAGAAGTCGTCACGTTTCTGCTTTCTGAATGCCATATTGTTCATCGCAAGACCACGGCATACCACCCGCAGACTAACGGGCTCACCGAAAAATTTAACCGCACCCTTGGCGATATGCTCGCCATGTATGTGACATCCGATAATACTAACTGGGATCGCATTCTTCCGTTCATCACGTTCGCATATAACACCGTGGCACAATCTACCACTGGATTTTCACCTTTCTTTCTTCTTTATGGACGTGAACCATCCCACACCATTGACACTCTCCTTCCATACCGTCCTGACGCATCCGAATGCCCATCTGTGTCCGAAGCTGCCCGAAATGCGGAAGACTGCCGTGAACTCGCACGCCCGTTTACGTCACAAGAACAACAGCGCCAGAAAAAAAACAACGCCGACTCTTCACAAAGCCCCAGCTATTTCCCGGGATCACTTGTATGGCTGGCTCTTCCTTACCAAACCCCCGGCATTTCCTCAAAACTCGTTCCAAAGTACGAGGACCCACACCGCGTTTTGGAGCAAACCTCGCCGGTGAATTTTCTCATTGAGCCAGTATCCCCATCTGACGACATGCGCCGGCGTGGACGTGACATCGTCCACGTCGCCTGCCTTAAGCCATATAGCCCTCTGCCTCCACACTCTTAGGTCGCCAGGATGGCTCTTTTTCGGCAGGGGCAAATTGTGAAGAAGAAAACGCATCGTTGGCAAGCAACATCGCCACCGCTTGGGTACTGGGTGCTGGGCTTCTCTCGCTCGGCTCATGCTGATCATCGCCGGCATCTGCTTGACCGTTGCTCTCGCCCGATCGTGTTTCATCGAAGGACCACCGTCGCAACAGTCGCCAATAAACCCTTTTTCAGTTCCAAAATTTTGCAGCTGCCTTTCTGTCCTTTTTATGTACTTCTGCTAGTCACTGAGCAGCCACTGAGCACTGAGCAATCTTTTCATTGATCAGGAGGGATGCTTCTCTTCTTGGGCTTAAAAGATTTCCCATTTTCTTTCAACATCATCTGTCGGTTCACCCCGTTGCTTAGCATGTTTTTGCTCCCTAGAGGCTTCCTGACGTTTTGCTAAGGCTATTGTAACTTCCTTATCCCACGAACTCTTGGGCTTGTGTCTTCTTTTCCAAAGTGACTTGTCACGTGCCTTAGCAAGCTCTAGCGCAAACAGTCTAATTAGATTTGTGTATGTCCACACATATTTATTATCCTGATTGCTTTCTCAATTTGTTTAGTAGCAATTTCTATTTGCTTTTCTGATGATGATGACAACAAACTTTATTTAGTTAGCAGAAAGGTCCTCCCCTTTCATGTGCGAGAGGAGAAGGTAGGACCAAACCTAGTTGACGGCCATGATCCCATGGGCCCTGGCAGCGTCTTCGGCCTGCCCTATTAAGCGGGCTTGTAATTGAGAGTCAGAGCTGAGGAGCGCGGTATCCCATCCACTCCCGTCTGGAAATTCGCCTCTCATGGGGTCCTGCGGGCATGCCCATAAAATGTGGCGTAAGTCTGCCCTGTTGTGGCAAAATTTACACTTGTCGGAATGAAGTTCTGGCACGCAGTGGTTCATTGTTACCGGACTAGGAAACGTGTGAGTCTTGAGTAGGCGCCACGCCACCGCCACCGCCTGTCTTTCGTTCAATGACGAGTGTGCGGGAGGATAAATTTTCCAGCTTAGCCTGTAATACTGCATAATATCTCTGTAAGTGGTCATCCATTCAAATCTCTCATAGTCCTCCCGGTTCAACCAGGGCAATCCAGGAGCTCGGTCTGTAAGTCCTCGAGCTGTCTGGTGTGCAGCCTCATTGCCGGGCAAGGAGGAGTGAGTGGGTGCCCATACTATATCAATTGTTCGTTGGTCTTTGCATCCAGCCAATATTTTTAAAGCTATTTGGGATATTTCGCCCTCGTGCAAAATTTCTCACAGCCGTCTGCGAGTCGATAACAATTAGTGAAGTCGAGGTGGATGCTATGGCCATTGCAATAGCTGCTTCCTCCGCCTCTTCTGCAAAGCTCGTTCTCACCGAGCCGCTGACCTTATGATTTCCTTTGTAGTCTACTACTGCTATAGTCATGTTGTCATTTCCTTTGTGTTTGGCCGCGTCTACGTATGTTGTTTCCGGTAAATCTTTTACGTTATGTATATTTTTCGCTCTTTCAGCTCTCCTTGCTTTGTGATATTCGGCGTGCATGTTTTTTGGAATCGGTAAAATTACTAAACATTTCCTGATTTCATACGGGGGGATATCCTTCTTGGCGCCAAATTTATTTGCGTAGTTTATACCCAGTTCCTCTAGTATAGCTATACCTCTTTTACTCCTCGTTAGTCTTTCATATTGCGCGATTTTTTTGAGCTTCTATAAGCTCTTCTGATGTGTTGTGAAGCCCTATTTGAAGTAATTTATCATTAGAGGAAGTTATTAGAAGTCCGATCGCTTGTTAGAAAACTCGTCTAATGATTTTGTCAATCTTTTCTCTCTCGGCCACTTGCAGTCTGAGATACGGAGTCACATATACAACTGATGACAAAAGCTTGTACCAGTCTTATCATATTATTTTTCTTTATATCATAGTGCCAGTTTGCAATTCGTTTAAGTAGACACAATTTGCTGCGCACTGGTTTCTAGTAATCTAATCGCCTCTCCATTATGCCCGTTCGATCTGATTCAGAGTCCCAGAATTCTTCCAACAATGACTTTAATGTTAGGTTTTCCCTGGATACTTTTCCGACACCTACATATCGCGTTATAGAAGAGAAGTTCCAATTTTTCTGGTGAACATTGTAATCCTGTATGGGTGGCATATCCTTCTATAACATTCATTGCGGTTTGTAGAGTTTCCTCTATGTATCGTCACTACCCATAAGGTATCACTACCCATAAGGTAATGTCACATGCATAGAGGATATGGTGGAGTCCTGGAATTTCGTTTAGTCTGGTAGGGAGACCTATCATGGCCACGTTAAAAAGAAAGGGGGATAGGACTAAGCCTTGCGGCATACCTCTGCTGCCCAGACTAAACTCTTGGGATTCTAATTCGCCTATTATTATTCTTGCAGTCCGGTCAGTTAAAAAGTCTTTTATATAATCGTATACTCTTTTTCTTACCCCTAACGCTTGAAGATTGGCAAGGATGAGGCTACCCCGCTGAGCTAGCGGGACCTCTGTCCCATTCAGCCTCTGTCACTTTTGAATTATCAAGTTTTTACTAACTCGAGAATGAGCAGAGTTATGCGTTTGTGTTAGCATGGAACCATACAAACACATATACCAAGGAGAAGGCAATAGTGGCTCTTCACACCTTCTCCAAAATATCATTTCTTTTTGTGACTGATTTCCTTCTCCTCACTCTTCACATTGGCTTTGCGATCAATCTTATCATGTAAATATGCCAATACTTCGGTGTAAAAAGTACGCTGTGTTTTTTGAGCACATTTTACTAGTGTGTAGGCTGCATTGGATTGGATTATTGTGCTCATTGATGAGAAGATATTTTACCAAGCGCCCTAACGAAAAGGTGGGTGAAATGACAGACTACAAATGTCACTTAGTGAGATGTAGTGTTTTTCAACATTACAAGTCGGGAACGTCGATATCTAATGTGAAAGCGCTTGCAAACGTCGTTAGGTTAGGTTAGGTTGGTAGGTTTAGGTTAGTTAGTTCGTTAGGTAGGTTAGGTTTGGTAGGTTAGGTTAGGTAGGTTAGGTTAGGGTTATGTTAGGTAAGGTTTGTTTAGGTTAGGTTAGGTTAGTTGGTTGGTTAGGTAAGGTTAGGTTAGGTTAAGATATTGAACCGCGCTAAAACCGAATTAAAACAATGTCAATTAGTGAGATGCTGTGTTTTTCACCATTACAAGTCGGGAACTGCGATATCTAATGTTAAAGCGCATGAAACCGTCGTAATCTTGTAGAAAACATTGTAAAGTAGCGAATAAAACGTTTTCTACGATAGAAGTGCGAAGGTTCGGTTAGTTTGAGCTAGGTAGCGTCGCTTGAACCACCAAAAACGATGTCATCTAACGAGATAGTGTTGTTTTATTGCGAGTACGAAACTGCGATAGTTGAAATGTTGTGAAAGCACACAAAACGGCATGAACAAGCCAAATACTGCGTGTTGTACCGTTTACAAGTGCGAAACTGCTATGTTGTGACATTCTCGGGTAAAGCGCATGCAAGTATCGTGAAACCTTAAGAACGATGTCATTTAGCGATGATACAGCGTCTGTACTGTAATAAGTTGGTGAGAACTGTGAGGTCAAGCAAATATCGTAATTGTGAACGAAACAGTGTAATTGAGCGTCTTTAGATACAAGTGCGAATGTTAGGTAGGTTGACATATCAACCCTTCGTAAACCGCATTAAACAACGTCACTTAGTGAGATGTAGCGTTTTTCAACATTACAAGTCGGGAACTACGATATCTAATGTGAAAGCGCATGAAACCGTCGTAATCTTGTAGAAAACATTGTAAAGTTGCGAGTAAAATGTTTTCTAACGATAGAAGTGCGAAGGTTAGGTTAGGTTAGGTTAGTTTAGGCTAGGTAGCGTCGTGAAACTACCAAAAACGACGTCATCTAACGAGATAGTGTTGTTTTATTGCGAGTATTAAACTGCGATAGGTGAAATGTTGTGAAAGCACACAAAACGGCATGACAAGCCAAATACTTGCGTGTTCTACCGTTACAAGTGCGAAACTGCTATATTGTGATATTCTCGTTAAAGCGCATGCAAGCATCGTGAAACCTTAAAGAACAATGTCATTTAGCGAGATACAGCGTTCTGTACTGCAATAAGTTGGTGAAAAACTGTGAGGTTATGCAAATATCGTAATTGTGAACGATACAGTGTAATAGAGCGTTTTTCAATACAAGTACGAATGTTAGGTTAGGTTAAGATATGAACCGTCGTAAAACCGAACTAAACAATGTCACTTAGTGAGATGTAGTGTTTTTCACCATTACAAGTCGGGAACTGCGATATCTAATGTGAAAGCGCTTGCAAACGTCGTTAGGTTAGGTTAGGTTAGGTTGGGTCAGGTTAGGTTACGTTAGGTTAGGTTTGGTTAGGTTAGATTAGGTTAGGTTAGGTTAGGTTATGTTAGGTTAGGTTGGGTTAGGTTAGGTTAGGTTACGTTAGGTTAAGGTATGAACCGTCGTAAAACCGCAATAAACAATGTCACTTAGTGAGATTTAGTGTTTTTCAACATTACAAGTCGGGGACTACGATATCTAATGTGAAAACGCATGAAACCGTCGTAATCTTGTAGAAAACATTGTAAAGTTGCGAGTAAAACGTTTTCTAACGATAGAAGTGCGAAGGTTAGGTTATGTTAGGTTAGTTTAAGCTAGGTAGCGTCGTGAAACTACCAAAAACGACGTCATCTAACGAGATAGTGTTGTTTTGTTGCAGGCTTAGCATTAAATGAGCATGTTTTGTTATGCAGGCATGCATGCACACACACACACACACCTTTGTGAGTGGTAAGTCTGGTAAGATCATAAGTACTGATTTTTAGTGAAAACCTTTGAAATTAATTTTATGCGAAATAATTTTGATTGATGATTATGTTTGATCCTAGAAAGCTACTCTAAAACTAACTTGTGTTGCTCCAAAACACATCTCTTGGTTCACCGAACCTGCTCCAAAACTCCCTTTTACTATGCCAAAGCTGCTCCAAAACAGTATTGTTCCTGTTTCTGGAGCTGCTCCAAAACACTCAAGTCCACTTTCACCCTGTTTCTGCCCTCTGTTGGCTTCATCAGGGTGTAATAGACAAACTACCAAGCTCTCCTGGTGACTCAATCCTTACGCCAACAGCCATAAAATCTGGGCGGCTACTGCTTCCGTCGCTGTAGCGACGCTGGTTTTCTTGATCTTTGTAGGGAATCTTCATTAGTGCGCCGCCGGTGCAAATATAAAGGCTCCGTAGATCTTCGCAGCTCGAAGCCCCACAGAGCAGTCACAACTGCTTCTCTCACGGCTTTTCATTACCCTCGGGTCGTGCGCCACGAGCCTTTCTGTGTCCAATCTCGTACGTGAACGGGGTGCACATCTGCACTTCACTCAGAAGTTATTGCAATGAATTGAGCCATGAAGTTTTTTTTAATAATTGTTGCAGCTTAGTACCCCGGCTTGCCGGGTTTCCTGTTTGAGCCTAGAAATAAGTTACATAAGATTAGACTCCCCTGCAAGTAAAACAATTGTGTCAAATCATTATTGGCGTTCACGTGACGCGTCAACGAAGAATGAACAACCATAGCTTCCAAGGCATACAGGCGATAACTCACAGCATAATAGATTCCAAATCCCAGAGCCGGCCCACGGGCGAGCCACGACTGTAGTTTATAACACCAGGTAATTGTATAACTTTTATTATGGCTTTTGCTGCAAGAGCCGGGCGCGCTCATGGATGGATGGATGCTATGAGCGTCCCCTTTATAACGGGGTGGTGGCAAGTATGCCACCAGGCTCGAAAAAAAAAAAAACCCTTTTTTCTTTTTTTTATGTTGGCCTAATGCCTCTACTTCGATAAATTCTATCTTAATGGAAAAAAGGTAAATTTTCAGCTTAAGTTATCTGCCATTTACGGCACACTGTCCATATTTTATTTTTCCAATATTTATTTTTGTCCTTTCTCTCTAATTTTCTGCCACCAATACTCTAACCGTCTCTTACTTATTTCAATCGCGGATGTGTTCAGGTTTCCATTGTTGTCCCTAACGTACACCTGGTGGATATCTCCACATTCAATCAGAACATGCTCCGCCGTTTCCTTATCTTTCCCGCAGCATGTGCATTGTTCTTCTTCTTTACTGAATCTTGCTTTATAACTACGCGTTCTAAGGCAACCCGATCTCGCTTCAAACAGTAAAGCGCTTCCCCTTGAATTATCGTAAATGCCTCCCTCCTTATTTTTAGGCCTTTGACCGCCATGGCCGTACCAGAATCTTTGAAAAACTTCTACTAAATTGTTTTAGACTATTTGCGCCCACGGCACGGCTAGTCTAAGCATGAGCCTCCGCGATAAGGACGTGTATTCCATAGGGTCCCAACCAGTCAACTTTGTGGACTAGGGATTGTATGAAACATTGTACTGTGAGTGGACGCGTTGGCAGGCTAGCTTGTTTATCATACTTATATGTGCAATAGATCGAGGTAACGACGTTATCATACTTACATGTGCAATAGATCGAGGTAACGACGTCACATCACCACAAATTTGGTTTCTAAAGATAACGCTGACTGATCTAGGGGCTGGAGTCAAAACTACACTAATTTGACCCGAGGTGAAAGCGGCGAATACGAAAGTATGTGCGTTACTTAGCCTTAAACTGTCCTGTTTCAATCCGACGGAGTGCTGTACATGCAACTATCTTTATGTGGATTCACACTTGAATAAGCACATGAAAATATCACTTTGATGAAAATCTCAATCATTTTTCCTCGAATTTATTAAAAATTCACTTATTGTCACAATGTTTCACAATTAATTTTGAATGTGCACAGATACATGCATAATTAGAATTTGTAATTGTGCACATATATATAATTTTTGTTCACTAGCACAGTGGTGCTGTGCACTTATTATTTTAATTAATGGGTATATATGATCTATATATCATGTTAACCCAACATATGTGTGCATCAGTTCGGTTTATCAGAGTACTCTTTCATTTCCATATAGAATTATCAAGTTTTTTTTGCGTATATCCGCGCACCTTTTTATCCTCCTGCACATGTTACCTTTGTTGTTCTAATTGATACTCTAAGGATCAACACTGACTTTTGTCTCGACGTCGTCATGTTAAAATTACCTATATTATTTCTTGCCATTCCTTGGTAGAGGAACTGTCATGTCAATCACCTGTGGCACATATAACCGCATACCTGCAATGTGTGCCACACATCTGTAAGAAAGGCCTTGATGACATACACGATGAGACTGCGGCATTATTCACGACCTGGCGGGCAATCATATTCGTCAAACCATCTTACCGTCCCGAGTGATCACGAGAGCAACCAGACGTAGGCGGCTCGGGAGATAGACCATTGAAGTCAATTCTTTCTTCTTAGTCAATTGAATTCTTTATAACGTTGTCTACTCACTGTCGAGCCCTGATTGGTTATAGGTGTACATATAAATTAATAAAACAGCAGTCATCATTTAGGCGCTGAAAGGTGCAAACGTAAAATATCTCTTAATTCAAAATAAACTTCCCTTATCGAGATAGAAAACGAAGCTGGAGCGACAGATGTCACAATCATAGAATACCACCGTGGTCATTACAAACATACATATCCACACATGGGGAAGGGCCGATCGTACATGCGTTCAAAGACAACGTAGCATTTGTTTGGCTTCACTGCAGGACGAATTTGTCACACGGTGAAGCGAAGCATATTTGATTTGCGGTAAAGCATATTATTTGTGAGCATACCGAAAGCGGCGCTCTCTGATGTATACAACTTGTAGGAGCTTCTTGAGCAAGCTCCCACTAAGTTGAACAGCATGATTGAATGCGGACAGAAGAGAACAAGCACATACACCCACACAGAATAAACATCCTTGCTGCACGATCATTGATCGAAGGTGTGCCTGTCGAAAGTCTTGCTATATATGTAGCGAAAGGCATTGGACCTCTTGGGTTGCTCATAGCAAGGACACTAATAAGAGTTAACATCTCTTGCGCATCAAATTGATATCTACATGCGCTTTCAGAGGTTTGAATACACAGATGCACGGATTGTAACCTGACAATTCAGGGCTAAGTAACGCACATGTTTTCAGTTTCCACCGTTTTCAACTCTAGTCACAACGGCGCAATTTTGACTCGAACGAGTAGATCAGTGTTTTTCACCTTTACAAGTTGGGAACTGCGATATCTAATGTGAAAGCGCTTGAAACCGTCGTAATGTTCCAGAAAGCAATGTAAAGTAGCGAGTAAAACGTTTTCTAACGAGAGAAGTGCGAAGGTTATGTTAGGTTGAGTTATGTTAGTTTAAGCTAGGTAGCGTCGTGAAACCACCAAAAACGACGTCATCTAACGAGATAGTGTTGTTTTATTGCGAGTATTAAACTGCGATAGGTGAAATGTTGTGAATGCACACAAAACGGCATGAACAAGCCAAATACTGCGTGTTCTACCGTTACACTGGGTAAACTGGTGTGCGCACAAAAAAACAGACAAACGACAGCAGAGAAGAGACAGGGACAAGCGCAGACTTTCAACTAAATTTAATTCTTCGTCAACCTTCAATTTACAGTCGCACAGAACATCGTCACGTGGTCACGAGGACAGAACCTAATAGTTTACAACAGGCCACGCAAAAAATGACGCTCACTATCAAAAAGCGAAATGGATGTATCACTAACACAGGTATTGCCTCTAGCAGAAATATAAAACGCTTCCATCAGTTCCCGGGCTGTGGTATCAGCACTCCGACCCAAAATCCTAATCTCCGAGAAAATCGGTGAGCACGTGCAAGCTTTGCAATGCGCGGGCAAATGCGTGATCCCGTTATTTTTAAGTGACAGCTCATGTTCCCTTGCACGGTCGTTCACGCAACGCCCCGTATGACCCACGTAAAATTTCCCACAAGACAGCGGTATTTCGTAGACAACGCCCGTCGCACATTTCACATACACAAACGCGTGCTTCTTTCCGCAACCACCGGATCTCTTCTCGCCAGGGAAGATTCTGGGACAAAGTCCAGCCAACTTACGTGGGGCGGAGAACACGATCGGCACACCGTGTCTACTCGCTATCTTTTTGAGGTTGTGGGAAATGCGATGCATATAAGGCATCACCTCCGGACGCCACCTGCGACGCAGGCCAGGGTTCCCGCTGGAACGGACTGCTTTGGCATCACGCAGAAGCACTTCAGCGACTGCCGAGACTACCGTGCAAGGATACCCAGCGGCAATTAAACGCCGCACCTGATCATTAAAGCTTTCTTGCATTGCATGTGAGCATGACTTCTCAAGAGCGGACCGTAGACACAGTTTGGCAATCCCCCTTTTTACAAGTTTAGAATGCGCAGAATCATAGGACAAAAGGGCCTTCTGCGCACGGGGACAATAACGCCAACATAGGTGGTCATATAAAACGAGACGTAAATCTAAAAACTGCAACGAATTATCAGTAGGAAATTCATAGGTGAAGGTCAAGCCCTTACCGCACAGTTTAAATGCATTAAGAATAGCGTCAACAGAGTTGTCCAAAGAAGTAAAATGGGGTCTCTTTAAAAGAATTAAAAAATCGTCCACATACCTAAAAACTTTAACAACGCATCTATTATCAAGAATGCTAACTAAACCCCGATCAACATCCGCCAAGAAAATGTTGCATAAAACAGGCGCCACGCACGATCCAATACAAATACCTTCTCGCTGCAGATAAAAACCATCTTTAAATGAAACAAAGGTAGAACGAAGATAAAATTCTAGTAACGACATGAAATTCTCGACCGATAAGCCGGAAGCATTTTGAAAAGCTATGACTCCATTCGAATCAATGCAGGCACGAACAGACGCGAACAACTGCGCATGAGGAACGGAATAAAATAGATCCTCTACATCCACAGAAAACATAAAGTCCGTACAATTCTCGACCTGCAGAAACCGCACAACATCCTCTGAACTCTTTGTAGCGAAAGGATCCACAACTTTCAGCCCATTCAGTTCTTTGAGCAAGAACTGGCTAACTGAATGCTGCCATGAACCCTGCTCATTAACTATCGTTCGCAAAGGAACTCCAGGCTTGTGCGTCTTTGCAGTGAAGAAAACTTTGAGTGCATTACCTTTGCTTGTGCTAATATCTCTTGCCAACCGAACGAGTTCAAAGTCCTTGCACATGTTAACTGCTTTAGTTTTAACACGAACAGTACTGCTTTTAACAGAAACAAAGTTCTTAGAAATTGCCTTCATAGCCTTCTCAGCATACGAACCAGATCCTAGAACAACAAAACCGCCCTCTTTATCCGCTTGAAGAAGGCAAAGATCATTTTCTCTGAAATACTTCACCACCTGTTCTGTGGGGTCCCGCCGCTGATGGCAGTTTGCCTTATGCACAGTCCTTGACAATGCGTCGACGCCCTCAAGCAAACAACGCACATACTGATCTTGAGGTGCTCTGGTTGCAACACGTCTGTTAAAAGCAAGCAATTCTTGAGGCGGCACAACTGGTTCATAGCTAAACTTGGGACCCTTCTTGAGGATGCGTTCCACGTGTTCCGGGATTTCCACATCATCTCCTAAGACGAGAACAGGTGACTCACCTCTTCGTTTGTCGGCTTTCTTTCGGATAACGTGAAGCACACTACTCAGGTAGGAGGCCCACCAAAACTCAACCATGCGAGCAGTGTACGCCCTCAGGGAACGCAACTCCACTTCTGCCTTCCAGGGCGGGTCACTAGCATAGCATAAGACACGCAGATAATCCTGGAGAAGCCGAGTTTGCCTCCAAAGTTCAGAGCGGATAAGACGACACACGCGATTGGCATGACCTGGCGTCGGTAACGCGAAACCGAACAGCCCCAAAACTTCTGCCGGTACCAGGCCTTTCCTTAAACAGAACGAAAGATATCTTGAACGGCAGGTAGTTGTGACAATGTGGCTCACCAAGAGATTGAAGGTTGACGACGAAGGAACGGACGAAACATTGAAGAAAGGGCCCGTTGTAGTAGAAATGTGGTTCAATAAAACTTGTAGCTGGGCGAGTTGGTTCATAATACTGGGTAAACTGGTGTGCGCACAAAAAAAACAGACAAACGACAGCAGAGAAGAGACAGGGACAAGCGCAGACTTTCAACTAAATTTAATTCTTCGTCAACCTTCAATTTACAGTCGCACAGAACATCGTCACGTGGTCACGAGGACAGAACCTAATAGTTTACAACAGGCCACGCAAAAAATGACGCTCACTATCAAAAAGCGAAATGGATGTATCACTAACACAGGTATTGCCTCTAGCAGAAATATAAAACGCTTCCATCAGTTCCCGGGCTGTGGTATCAGCACTCCGACCCAAAATCCTAATCTCCGAGAAAATCGGTGAGCACGTGCAAGCTTTGCAATGCGCGGGCAAATGCGTGATCCCGTTATTTTTAAGTGACAGCTCATGTTCCCTTGCACGGTCGTTCACGCAACGCCCCGTATGACCCACGTAAAATTTCCCACAAGACAGCGGTATTTCGTAGACAACGCCCGTCGCACATTTCACATACACAAACGCGTGCTTCTTTCCGCAACCACCGGATCTCTTCTCGCCAGGGAAGATTCTGGGACAAAGTCCAGCCAACTTACGTGGGGCGGAGAACACGATCGGCACACCGTGTCTACTCGCTATCTTTTTGAGGTTGTGGGAAATGCGATGCATATAAGGCATCACCTCCGGACGCCACCTGCGACGCAGGCCAGGGTTCCCGCTGGAACGGACTGCTTTGGCATCACGCAGAAGCACTTCAGCGACTGCCGAGACTACCGTGCAAGGATACCCAGCGGCAATTAAACGCCGCACCTGATCATTAAAGCTTTCTTGCATTGCATGTGAGCATGACTTCTCAAGAGCGGACCGTAGACACAGTTTGGCAATCCCCCTTTTTACAAGTTTAGAATGCGCAGAATCATAGGACAAAAGGGCCTTCTGCGCACGGGGACAATAACGCCAACATAGGTGGTCATATAAAACGAGACGTAAATCTAAAAACTGCAACGAATTATCAGTAGGAAATTCATAGGTGAAGGTCAAGCCCTTACCGCACAGTTTAAATGCATTAAGAATAGCGTCAACAGAGTTGTCCAAAGAAGTAAAATGGGGTCTCTTTAAAAGAATTAAAAAATCGTCCACATACCTAAAAACTTTAACAACGCATCTATTATCAAGAATGCTAACTAAACCCCGATCAACATCCGCCAAGAAAATGTTGCATAAAACAGGCGCCACGCACGATCCAATACAAATACCTTCTCGCTGCAGATAAAAACCATCTTTAAATGAAACAAAGGTAGAACGAAGATAAAATTCTAGTAACGACATGAAATTCTCGACCGATAAGCCGGAAGCATTTTGAAAAGCTATGACTCCATTCGAATCAATGCAGGCACGAACAGACGCGAACAACTGCGCATGAGGAACGGAATAAAATAGATCCTCTACATCCACAGAAAACATAAAGTCCGTACAATTCTCGACCTGCAGAAACCGCACAACATCCTCTGAACTCTTTGTAGCGAAAGGATCCACAACTTTCAGCCCATTCAGTTCTTTGAGCAAGAACTGGCTAACTGAATGCTGCCATGAACCCTGCTCATTAACTATCGTTCGCAAAGGAACTCCAGGCTTGTGCGTCTTTGCAGTGAAGAAAACTTTGAGTGCATTACCTTTGCTTGTGCTAATATCTCTTGCCAACCGAACGAGTTCAAAGTCCTTGCACATGTTAACTGCTTTAGTTTTAACACGAACAGTACTGCTTTTAACAGAAACAAAGTTCTTAGAAATTGCCTTCATAGCCTTCTCAGCATACGAACCAGATCCTAGAACAACAAAACCGCCCTCTTTATCCGCTTGAAGAAGGCAAAGATCATTTTCTCTGAAATACTTCACCACCTGTTCTGTGGGATCCCGCCGCTGATGGCAGTTTGCCTTATGCACAGTCCTTGACAATGCGTCGACGCCCTCAAGCAAACAACGCACATACTGATCTTGAGGTGCTCTGGTTGCAACACGTCTGTTAAAAGCAAGCAATTCTTGAGGCGGCACAACTGGTTCATAGCTAAACTTGGGACCCTTCTTGAGGATGCGTTCCACGTGTTCCGGGATTTCCACATCATCTCCTAAGACGAGAACAGGTGACTCACCTCTTCGTTTGTCGGCTTTCTTTCGGATAACGTGAAGCACACTACTCAGGTAGGAGGCCCACCAAAACTCAACCATGCGAGCAGTGTACGCCCTCAGGGAACGCAACTCCACTTCTGCCTTCCAGGGCGGGTCACTAGCATAGCATAAGACACGCAGATAATCCTGGAGAAGCCGAGTTTGCCTCCAAAGTTCAGAGCGGATAAGACGACACACGCGATTGGCATGACCTGGCGTCGGTAACGCGAAAACCGAACAGCCCCAAAACTTCTGCCGGTACCAGGCCTTTCCTTAAACAGAACGAAAGATATCTTGAACGGCAGGTAGTTGTGACAATGTGGCTCACCAAGAGATTGAAGGTTGACGACGAAGGAACGGACGAAACATTGAAGAAAGGGCCCGTTGTAGTAGAAATGTGGTTCAATAAAACTTGTAGCTGGGCGAGTTGGTTCATAATACTGGGTAAACTGGTGTGCGCACAAAAAAAACAGACAAACGACAGCAGAGAAGAGACAGGGACAAGCGCAGACTTTCAACTAAATTTAATTCTTCGTCAACCTTCAATTTACAGTCGCACAGAACATAGTCAAGTGGTCACGAGGACAGAACCTAATAGTTTACAACAGGCCACGCAAAAAATGACGCTCACTATCAAAAAGCGAAATGGATGTATCACTAACACAGGTATTGCCTCTAGCAGAAATATAAAACGCTTCCATCAGTTCCCGGGCTGTGGTATCAGCACTCCGACCCAAAATCCTAATCTCCGAGAAAATCGGTGAGCACGTGCAAGCTTTGCAATGCGCGGGCAAATGCGTGATCCCGTTATTTTTAAGTGACAGCTCATGTTCCCTTGCACGGTCGTTCACGCAACGCCCCGTATGACCCACGTAAAATTTCCCACAAGACAGCGGTATTTCGTAGACAACGCCCGTCGCACATTTCACATACACAAACGCGTGCTTCTTTCCGCAACCACCGGATCTCTTCTCGCCAGGGAAGATTCTGGGACAAAGTCCAGCCAACTTACGTGGGGCGGAGAACACGATCGGCACACCGTGTCTACTCGCTATCTTTTTGAGGTTGTGGGAAATGCGATGCATATAAGGCATCACCTCCGGACGCCACCTGCGACGCAGGCCAGGGTTCCCGCTGGAACGGACTGCTTTGGCATCACGCAGAAGCACTTCAGCGACTGCCGAGACTACCGTGCAAGGATACCCAGCGGCAATTAAACGCCGCACCTGATCATTAAAGCTTTCTTGCATTGCATGTGAGCATGACTTCTCAAGAGCGGACCGTAGACACAGTTTGGCAATCCCCCTTTTTACAAGTTTAGAATGCGCAGAATCATAGGACAAAAGGGCCTTCTGCGCACGGGGACAATAACGCCAACATAGGTGGTCATATAAAACGAGACGTAAATCTAAAAACTGCAACGAATTATCAGTAGGAAATTCATAGGTGAAGGTCAAGCCCTTACCGCACAGTTTAAATGCATTAAGAATAGCGTCAACAGAGTTGTCCAAAGAAGTAAAATGGGGTCTCTTTAAAAGAATTAAAAAATCGTCCACATACCTAAAAACTTTAACAACGCATCTATTATCAAGAATGCTAACTAAACCCCGATCAACATCCGCCAAGAAAATGTTGCATAAAACAGGCGCCACGCACGATCCAATACAAATACCTTCTCGCTGCAGATAAAAACCATCTTTAAATGAAACAAAGGTAGAACGAAGATAAAATTCTAGTAACGACATGAAATTCTCGACCGATAAGCCGGAAGCATTTTGAAAAGCTATGACTCCATTCGAATCAATGCAGGCACGAACAGACGCGAACAACTGCGCATGAGGAACGGAATAAAATAGATCCTCTACATCCACAGAAAACATAAAGTCCGTACAATTCTCGACCTGCAGAAACCGCACAACATCCTCTGAACTCTTTGTAGCGAAAGGATCCACAACTTTCAGCCCATTCAGTTCTTTGAGCAAGAACTGGCTAACTGAATGCTGCCATGAACCCTGCTCATTAACTATCGTTCGCAAAGGAACTCCAGGCTTGTGCGTCTTTGCAGTGAAGAAAACTTTGAGTGCATTACCTTTGCTTGTGCTAATATCTCTTGCCAACCGAACGAGTTCAAAGTCCTTGCACATGTTAACTGCTTTAGTTTTAACACGAACAGTACTGCTTTTAACAGAAACAAAGTTCTTAGAAATTGCCTTCATAGCCTTCTCAGCATACGAACCAGATCCTAGAACAACAAAACCGCCCTCTTTATCCGCTTGAAGAAGGCAAAGATCATTTTCTCTGAAATACTTCACCACCTGTTCTGTGGGATCCCGCCGCTGATGGCAGTTTGCCTTATGCACAGTCCTTGACAATGCGTCGACGCCCTCAAGCAAACAACGCACATACTGATCTTGAGGTGCTCTGGTTGCAACACGTCTGTTAAAAGCAAGCAATTCTTGAGGCGGCACAACTGGTTCATAGCTAAACTTGGGACCCTTCTTGAGGATGCGTTCCACGTGTTCCGGGATTTCCACATCATCTCCTAAGACGAGAACAGGTGACTCACCTCTTCGTTTGTCGGCTTTCTTTCGGATAACGTGAAGCACACTACTCAGGTAGGAGGCCCACCAAAACTCAACCATGCGAGCAGTGTACGCCCTCAGGGAACGCAACTCCACTTCTGCCTTCCAGGGCGGGTCCACTAGCATAGCATAAGACACGCAGATAATCCTGGAGAAGCCGAGTTTGCCTCCAAAGTTCAGAGCGGATAAGACGACACACGCGATTGGCATGACCTGGCGTCGGTAACGCAAAACCGAACAGCCCCAAAACTTCTGCCGGTACCAGGCCTTTCCTTAAACAGAACGAAAGATATCTTGAACGGCAGGTAGTTGTGACAATGTGGCTCACCAAGAGATTGAAGGTTGACGACGAAGGAACGGACGAAACATTGAAGAAAGGGCCCGTTGTAGTAGAAATGTGGTTCAATAAAACTTGTAGCTGGGCGAGTTGGTTCATAATACTGGGTAAACTGGTGTGCGCACAAAAAAACAGACAAACGACAGCAGAGAAGAGACAGGGACAAGCGCAGACTTTCAACTAAATTTAATTCTTCGTCAACCTTCAATTTACAGTCGCACAGAACATAGTCACGTGGTCACGAGGACAGAACCTAATAGTTTACAACAGGCCACGCAAAAAATGACGCTCACTATCAAAAAGCGAAATGGATGTATCACTAACACAGGTATTGCCTCTAGCAGAAATATAAAACGCTTCCATCAGTTCCCGGGCTGTGGTATCAGCACTCCGACCCAAAATCCTAATCTCCGAGAAAATCGGTGAGCACGTGCAAGCTTTGCAATGCGCGGGCAAATGCGTGATCCCGTTATTTTTAAGTGACAGCTCATGTTCCCTTGCACGGTCGTTCACGCAACGCCCCGTATGACCCACGTAAAATTTCCCACAAGACAGCGGTATTTCGTAGACAACGCCCGTCGCACATTTCACATACACAAACGCGTGCTTCTTTCCGCAACCACCGGATCTCTTCTCGCCAGGGAAGATTCTGGGACAAAGTCCAGCCAACTTACGTGGGGCGGAGAACACGATCGGCACACCGTGTCTACTCGCTATCTTTTTGAGGTTGTGGGAAATGCGATGCATATAAGGCATCACCTCCGGACGCCACCTGCGACGCAGGCCAGGAGGTGATGCCTTATATGCATCGCATTTCCCACAACCTCAAAAAGATAGCGAGTAGACACGGTGTGCCGATCGTGTTCTCCGCCCCACGTAAGTTGGCTGGACTTTGTCCCAGAATCTTCCCTGGCGAGAAGAGATCCGGTGGTTGCGGAAAGAAGCACGCGTTTGTGTATGTGAAATGTGCGACGGGCGTTGTCTACGAAATACCGCTGTCTTGTGGGAAATTTTACGTGGGTCATACGGGGCGTTGCGTGAACGACCGTGCAAGGGAACATGAGCTGTCACTTAAAAATAACGGGATCACGCATTTGCCCGCGCATTGCAAAGCTTGCACGTGCTCACCGATTTTCTCGGAGATTAGGATTTTGGGTCGGAGTGCTGATACCACAGCCCGGGAACTGATGGAAGCGTTTTATATTTCTGCTAGAGGCAATACCTGTGTTAGTGATACATCCATTTCGCTTTTTGATAGTGAGCGTCATTTTTTGCGTGGCCTGTTGTAAACTATTAGGTTCTGTCCTCGTGACCACTTGACTATGTTCTGTGCGACTGTAAATTGAAGGTTGACGAAGAATTAAATTTAGTTGAAAGTCTGCGCTTGTCCCTGTCTCTTCTCTGCTGTCGTTTGTCTGTTTTTTTGTGCGCACACCAGTTTACCCAGTATTATGAACCAACTCGCCCAGCTACAAGTTTTATTGAACCACATTTCTACTACAACGGGCCCTTTCTTCAATGTTTCGTCCGTTCCTTCGTCGTCAACCTTCAATCTCTTGGTGAGCCACATTGTCACAACTACCTGCCGTTCAAGATATCTTTCGTTCTGTTTAAGGAAAGGCCTGGTACCGGCAGAAGTTTTGGGGCTGTTCGGTTTTGCGTTACCGACGCCAGGTCATGCCAATCGCGTGTGTCGTCTTATCCGCTCTGAACTTTGGAGGCAAACTCGGCTTCTCCAGGATTATCTGCGTGTCTTATGCTATGCTAGTGACCCGCCCTGGAAGGCAGAAGTGGAGTTGCGTTCCCTGAGGGCGTACACTGCTCGCATGGTTGAGTTTTGGTGGGCCTCCTACCTGAGTAGTGTGCTTCACGTTATCCGAAAGAAAGCCGACAAACGAAGAGGTGAGTCACCTGTTCTCGTCTTAGGAGATGATGTGGAAATCCCGGAACACGTGGAACGCATCCTCAAGAAGGGTCCCAAGTTTAGCTATGAACCAGTTGTGCCGCCTCAAGAATTGCTTGCTTTTAACAGACGTGTTGCAACCAGAGCACCTCAAGATCAGTATGTGCGTTGTTTGCTTGAGGGCGTCGACGCATTGTCAAGGACATGTGCATAAGGCAAACTGCCATCAGCGGCGGGATCCCACAGAACAGGTGGTGAAGTATTTCAGAGAAAATGATCTTTGCCTTCTTCAAGCGGATAAAGAGGGCGGTTTTGTTGTTCTAGGATCTGGTTCGTATGCTGAGAAGGCTATGAAGGCAATTTCTAAGAACTTTGTTTCTGTTAAAAGCAGTACTGTTCGTGTTAAAACTAAAGCAGTTAACATGTGCAAGGACTTTGAACTCGTTCGGTTGGCAAGAGATATTAGCACAAGCAAAGGTAATGCACTCAAAGTTTTCTTCACTGCAAAGACGCACAAGCCTGGAGTTCCTTTGCGTACGATAGTTAATGAGCAGGGTTCATGGCAGCATTCAGTTAGCCAGTTCTTGCTCAAAGAACTGAATGGGCTGAAAGTTGTGGATCCTTTCGCTACAAAGAGTTCAGAGGATGTTGTGCGGTTTCTGCAGGTCGAGAATTGTACGGACTTTATGTTTTCTGTGGATGTAGAGGATCTATTTTATTCCGTTCCTCATGCGCAGTTCGCGTCTGTTCGTGCCTGCATTGATTCGAATGGAGTCATAGCTTTTCAAAATGCTTCCGGCTTATCGGTCGAGAATTTCATGTCGTTACTAGAATTTTATCTTCGTTCTACCTTTGTTTCATTTAAAGATGGTTTTTATCTGCAGCGAGAAGGTATTTGTATTGGATCGTGCGTGGCGCCTGTTTTATGCAACATTTTCTTGGCGGATGTTGATCGGGGTTTAGTTAGCATTCTTGATAATAGATGCGTTGTTAAAGTTTTTAGGTATGTGGACGATTTTTTAATTCTTTTAAAGAGACCCCATTTTACTTCTTTGGACAACTCTGTTGACGCTATTCTTAATGCATTTAAACTGTGCGGTAAGGGCTTGACCTTCACCTATGAATTTCCTACTGATAATTCGTTGCAGTTTTTAGATTTACGTCTCGTTTTATATGACCACCTATGTTGGCGTTATTGTCCCCGTGCGCAGAAGGCCCTTTTGTCCTATGATTCTGCGCATTCTAAACTTGTAAAAAGGGGGATTGCCAAACTGTGTCTACGGTCCGCTCTTGAGAAGTCATGCTCACATGCAATGCAAGAAAGCTTTAATGATCAGGTGCGGCGTTTAATTGCCGCTGGGTATCCTTGCACGGTAGTCTCGGCAGTCGCTGAAGTGCTTCTGCGTGATGCCAAAGCAGTCCGTTCCAGCGGGAACCCTGGCCTGCGTCGCAGGTGGCGTCCGGAGGTGATGCCTTATATGCATCGCATTTCCCACAACCTCAAAAAGATAGCGAGTAGACACGGTGTGCCGATCGTGTTCTCCGCCCCACGTAAGTTGGCTGGACTTTGTCCCAGAATCTTCCCTGGCGAGAAGAGATCCGGTGGTTGCGGAAAGAAGCACGCGTTTGTGTATGTGAAATGTGCGACGGGCGTTGTCTACGAAATACCGCTGTCTTGTGGGAAATTTTACGTGGGTCATACGGGGCGTTGCGTGAACGACCGTGCAAGGGAACATGAGCTGTCACTTAAAAATAACGGGATCACGCATTTGCCCGCGCATTGCAAAGCTTGCACGTGCTCACCGATTTTCTCGGAGATTAGGATTTTGGGTCGGAGTGCTGATACCACAGCCCGGGAACTGATGGAAGCGTTTTATATTTCTGCTAGAGGCAATACCTGTGTTAGTGATACATCCATTTCGCTTTTTGATAGTGAGCGTCATTTTTTGCGTGGCCTGTTGTAAACTATTAGGTTCTGTCCTCGTGACCACGTGACTATGTTCTGTGCGACTGTAAATTGAAGGTTGACGAAGAATTAAATTTAGTTGAAAGTCTGCGCTTGTCCCTGTCTCTTCTCTGCTGTCGTTTGTCTGTTTTTTTTGTGCGCACACCAGTTTACCCAGTATTATGAACCAACTCGCCCAGCTACAAGTTTTATTCTACCGTTACAAGTGCGATATCTAATGTGAAAGCGCTTGCAAACGTCGTTAGGTTAGGTTAGGGTTAGGTTAGGTTAGGTTAGGTTACGTTAGGTTAGGTTAGGTTAGGTTTGGTTAGGTTAGGTTAGGTTAGGTTAGGTTACGTTAGGTTAAGGTATGAACCGTCGTAAAACCGCAATAAACAATGTCACTTAGTGAGATGCAGTGTTTTTCACCTTTACAAGTTGGGAACTGCGATATCTAATGTGAAAGCGCTTGAAACCGTCGTAATGTTGTAGAAAGCAATGTAAGTAGCGAAGTAAAACGTTTTCTAACGATAGAAGTGCGAAGGTTATGTTAGGTTGAGTTATGTTAGTTTAAGCTAGGTAGCGTCGTGAAACCACCAAAAACGACGTCATCTAACGAGATAGTGTTGTTTTATTGCGAGTACGAAACTGCGATAGGTAAAATGATGTGAAAGCACACAAAACGGCATGAACAAGCCAAATACTGCGTGTTGTACCGTTACAAGTGCGAAACTGCTATATTGTGATATTCTCGTTAAAGCGCATGCAAGTCATCGTGAAACCTTAAAGAACGATGTCATTTAGCGAGATACAGCGTTCTGTACTGTAATAAGTTGGTGAGAAACTGTGAGGTCAAGCAAATATCGTAATTGTGAACGAAACAGTGTAATTGAGCGTCTTTAGATACAAGTGCGAATGTTAGGTTAGGATGACATATCAACCGTCGTAAAAACCGCATTAAACAATGTCACTTAGTGAGATGTAGTGTTTTTCAACATTACAAGTCGGGAACTACGATATCTAATGTGAAAGCGCATGAAACCGTCGTAATCTTGTAGAAAACATTGTAAGTGGCGAGTAAAACGTTTTCTAACGAATAGAAGTGCGAAGGTTAGGTTAGCTTAGGTTAGTTTAAGGCTAGGTAGCGTCGTGAAACTACCAAAAACGACGTCATCTAACGAGATAGTGTTGTTTATAGCGAGTATTAAACTGCGATAGGTGAAATGTTGTGAAAGCACACAAATTGGCATGAACAAGCCAAATACTGCGTGTTCTACCGTTACAAGTGCGAAATGCTATATTGTGATATTCTCGTTAAAGCGCATGCAAGCATCGTGAAACCTAAAGAACAATGTCATTAGCGAGATACAGCGTTCTGTACTGCAATAAGTTGGTGAAAAACTGTGAGGTTATGCAAATATCGTAATTGTGAACAAAACAGTGTAATAGAGCGTTAGATACAAGTGCGAATGTTAGGTTAGGTTAGATATGAACCGTCGTAAAACCGCATTAAACAATGTCAATTAGTGAGATGCAGTGTTTTCACCATTAAAAGTGGGGAACTGCGATATAATGTGAAGCGCTTGCAACCGTCGTTAGGTAGGTTAGGTTAGGTTAGGTTAGGTAGGTTAGGTTTGGTTAGGTTAGGTTAGGTTAGGTTAGGTTAGATTAGGTTAGGTT
>NW_023609366.1:0-44895 GCF_013339725.1 Rhipicephalus microplus | reverse complement strand
TGTCGCAGAAACTCCACCATCGGCGTCGGCACCATTGGTTGTAAGCAAAAAATCACCCGTGAGCGAAAAATTGAGAAAGAAGCATATAAAATAAACAATATTATTTTTGGGCCAATTAAGAATTGAACCCGAGCCGTTCACGTACCAAGCAGGTGCTTTACCTGAAAGCTACGATGTTACTTGAAGCTGCTTTGGGATAAAACACTACATAACTGCCATGTAGTGGAAAGAGTCTCCTTAACGCCTTTGGTTCGACCGAAGTCACAACGAAAACAAGCCTATTCGGCGATTTTTGGCGCATTTTGGAGGCATTCAAACTACGTCAAAAAGACCGGGATAGTGCAGCCATCGCCGCTAAAAACACACAGGAATTTCCGAACATCTCTAAATTTGGACAACTATGTCCATCTAGCGGAAAGGAGGATTTGCTTTGAGGCGTAAAGGAGGTTTTGCTTTGATTAAGCAAACAGCAAACTTCTCATAATGTGCTTTTATTTGTGAGGCATTGAGAGACTCTCTATGGCAGAGGGAAGTGGCTCCACTGCACAGTCACTGCATTACTATAGATACGTCGCGCTTGCATGTGCACGCGTTTTTTTGCATGTGTGTGTTTGCGTGTTTGTAGCAAAAAATATTCATGATGGTGACGAGTGGTATTTTATGGCGCAAGGGCCAATTGATGACCAAAGAGCGCCATTTCAATAGACCAGAGATATGAACAATCATATGATGCCTGGCTGTAAAGGACCTTAAAATTCCTCGCGCTAACGCGGGTAAAAACATAGAAGTAATAAAATCACGACAGTGGCGTGAAATATGTGCTGTGAAAGCGGATGTCAAAATGTCATGATAATAAAACCATGACGGAGATGTGGTCACCGCAGCCACGACCACGGTACAGAGGTCGTGCTAAGGGTAACCTCGAAATATGGAGTGAAAGCTTTGAACATCTTTTAAAACGTGAAAAGCGATTGCAATTTAAAAAGCGGATTCTTACCAATGGACATCCTATGGTGTAGTGGGATCCGCTGTTGGTAGGGTGGTAAAGAGTACTTTTTTCTTAAAGCATCTAACTTATTCCACTGTACGAAAATGTGGAGAACCGTAACTGGTTCTCCTCTCTCTCAAACAATGTTGGGCTGCCAGTGGACAAAAGATGTGATTGTGTAGAGTGTGTATGTCCTGATCTTAGCATTGTACATGTTACTTCTGTTTGCCGTGATTTTGATAATGACACCAAATTACCTAGTTGCGGATTAATAGCATGGAGTTTATTGTTTGTGTGTCTATCCCACGTGCTCTGCCAGTATCCCCTGAGCTTTTGCTTTAGAAAAGTTTCTAGTCAAGTGCAGCGATGTATATTGATGCATTGGAAGTGGTGTCGTTGGCGTAAGCAGCCAGCTTGTCTGCCAAAACGTTCTGTTGTATCTCACCGGGCCCTGGCAGGTAACAGACAACGACAGGCTTTTTTTATGTGTACAGTGTGCACAGAAATGAGTAATGTGACACCAGGACGGGATTTTCGCGTTGTTTAGGAATTTTCAGGGCATTAACCACCTTTAGAGAATCTGTGTATATTACCGCCTTTTGTAAGTTTATCTGTTTTTTACGACCGCCAGTATTGCATAAGCTTCTCCTGTGAAAATGCTTCCATTGAGATTAAGAATGCCTGCCTCGTAAAAGGATATGCCTACCGCTGCCTCTCACACAGAAGTGTTGAACTTTGAGGCATCGGTAAAAAACTCAGGGCATGGTATTTATATGGTAGTACTAGGAAGTATATATGTACGAGTGCAAGTGGTGCATGCTTTGCGACTTCCACAAAAAATACCACAGTCTATAAGCTGCCACTGCTACAGTGGCAAATACGCAGCAGGAGCCATCAAACTGTGTTCGAGAAGAGGCACACCTTTTTCGTTGGCCAGGACCTTACATGGAGCGAGTATGGCTACCTCAGCGAAGGACAGTTCGTGAACAAAGCAGAATAAGACAAATCAATGATTGTTAAATGAGAAGGGTGTTGCTTCTCTGCCTTCACCTTCAAAAAGTACACAAAAGACAAGTAACATCTCTAACACAAAACACAAAAGACAGGTTGGAGCGGCCATTCATTCAAATCAACGTACAGGTTCTCCACAGGGCTACTTCAAAAAGCAGCCGTAGAGAGGCAAATGCCTACATTTTGGACAGGGTCGAAATCTTCAAGGCTGATGGTGTCCCAGACTAATAGCTTATAGCACCGTAAATAACGCGTGTGCGTACGAAGTTTTTATATAAATTCATCAGACATTTCTTGTCACTACTTCATGTTGTTGCGTGACAGCACTTTCAATATATTCATTGTTTTCAAGCCCCTGTCTTTTAAAGACTTGATGTGTGAGTTAAGGTGAATTATGTGTTTAATATTAGTCCAAGAAACTTGTACTCGGTTTTCAGTGACAGAGGTTGACCAAGTAGGTCAATGTCCTGGTCAGGGTAAAAGCCCCTCTTTCGGCAGAACAATAGGCAAGTGCTCTTTTGCGCGTTGAGTATAAAACTATTCACATTTGCCAATCAGATACCTTGTTGAACCCGACTTGAACCTGACGTCAGCACATTGAGATGTTCTACGATTTGAAACCAATCTGTACATCATCGACATATATGCAGTAAAAAATATTACATGGGAAAGACAGGTAGAAGGACTGGATTTTAACTCTGAAAACAGTGCAGCTCAATACACCTCCTTGGGGCACTCCTGTTTCTTGGACAAATATTCGAGGTAAGCCAGTGGCAGCTCGGACACGGCATGTCCGGTTGGACAATTAGCATTCGATCATTGTCAGCATTCTACTCCGACCACCTAAATGTAACAGGTCTTGCAATATGCCAAAGCGCCGTGTAGTGTCGTATACCTTTTAAATATCGAGGAACGCAGAAAGAAAAAATTGCTTATGAACCAAAGCTTCGCGAATTGGTGCCTCGACATGGACAAAGTGGTCAGTAGTCGACTTAACCTCTCGAAACCTGCACTGGCATGGGTGAAGCAGGCCATTAGTTTCAAGAAAATGCATTAGGCGCCTCTTATTCATTTTCTCAAAGGCATTGCAAAGACAGCTAGGTAACGCTATTGACCTGTAGCTGGAAACTGAGGACTGGTCCTGGCCTTGTTTTAAAATTAGGATGACGACAGGTTCCTTCCAGGCTGAGGGTAGCTCGCCGGAAGACTATATCGCATTATACAAGGAGAAGAAAGCTTTCGGTGTTTCAGTGGGCAGGTGTTTTAACATTTCATATGCCACATGGTCTGGGCCTGGGGTAGATTTATTTCAGCAGGTAAGTGAGGCTTGTAGTTATGCCAAACAGAAGGTTCGTTGTAGGCCTCGTATGTTGTGGACTTGCGCTCTAATCTCTGTTTTTGTATTCTGGTTTTGTATCGTCGGAACGCTTCACTATAGTGAGATGAGCTGGAGACCTGTTTGAAGTGCCCTCCGAGAGTGTTAGCGTCGTGTTCCAAACACTCCCCTTGTGTGTTGTGCTTGTCGTACTGCCACCTTACCAACCATGTTTCCGACTCTCGCCTCATCTGTGTATAAATGAACGCCTGATAAAAATGTGTGCCAAATTTCTCTTCTCGTCTGTCAGCGCATCCTCCTTTCTTGCAAATTGATATGCTCAAAGTTTACAATATTCTCGGCTGTAGGCGAGTCTCTAAGCAACTTTCATGCCTTATTTAGTTTTTTTTTCGCGCATCACGTCACTCATTATTCCCCCATGGGACTCGTAGTTCACCTGACGGTGCACATGTTTGTGGCATACATTTTGTCGCGGCATCAGCCAAGAAAGTGGTAACGTAGAACACAGCATCATCTATGCTTTTTACCACCATGTCAGTCTAAGTGTATAGAGTCATTTTTCGAAACTGTTTCCAATCGGCTTTGTCGGGGAACCATTTGGGAACTTGTGCGGGACATGTATTTGTTAATGATGTGCTGATAAGGATAGGAAAATGGTCACTACCACATGAAATTTCAGTGACTTCTCATTTAAGTAGAGGCAGGAGTGATGAAGATGTTATGCTGAGGTCTATGGTTGAGTACGTAATGCCAGCGATGTTGTAATATCTTGGCTCTTTTCGATTCAAAAGGCACGCACTGGAAGAAAAGGGAACTGTTCAATTAGAAAAGTTCGCGCATCGCAGCGAGAGTCACCCTAGAGGCTACCATGTGCATTAAAGTCCCCTAGGAGAAGGTAGGGTTCTGGAAGTTTGTCTATGAGGGACTGGAATTCATGCTTTTCAAGACGGCGTTGCGGAGGTATGTAGATAAAGCAGATGGTGACGATCTTATTTAAAAAAATGCTCGAAAAGCCACTGCCTCAAGGGATGTTTGTAGTGGTAGGTGCCTGCATGCAATCCCTTGATTGACTATAATGGCAACACCAGTGGTTGACAGAACGGAATCAATCTGGTCGTTCTGAAAAATAACGTAATGACATAAAAACTTGGTGTAATTAGGTTCTAGGTGTGTTTCTTGTACGCAGAGCACTTCAGGTGTATGTTTGTGTGAAAGTTCCTGGATATCGTTGCTGTTTCTCAGCAATCCTCTGACGTTCCACTGTAGTATTTGTGTCATTTTAATGTTGTGTGGTGCTGTGTGTACAAAGTGTTGCGTTAGGTTACAGGGTTACCCCGTGAATCAGGTTTTAGAGGCGAAGCTCCTTATAGCGGCACCCGTTCGTCCCCCGTACTATGTAGCAAGTATAACATTTTGACCTCTAAGGTGGTGCCGGTGAGAGACTTCTTCTGTGCGTTGTTGAACAATAAAAAATAGTGCTCAATATACATGTCAATGGCTACTAATGGAGAATGAGAGACAGGAGCATTCGGCTTTTGGTGAACGCGCAGGCTGCGATCACCATTAGCAGTCATTGGCATGTACATTGAGCACTATCTGACAAGAAAGGGTTGCTACGTTATATTCGCGGGGTGTAACCTCCTTAGTTTTAGAAAGGTTTAGCAAGCGTTAAGCCGCAGTGCCATGAATACAATGAACTTGTATATACCATGAATGAACTCGAGATGGGTAAAAATGGGAAGTAGATACAAAGCGCAAGCTGCAAGAAAGTAAAAGCCGAATTCTCCACCTCTCATTTCCCATTAGCTGCCATTGGCATGTACATTGAGCACTATCTGACTGAAAAGTTTGCTACGTCATACTTGCTGGGCGTAACCTACTTGGTTTTCGAAAGGTTTAGCGAGCGTTCGGCCGCAGTGCCATGAATACAGTGAACTATTATATACCATGAACTCGAGGTGGTTAAAGGTGGGAAGTGGACCCGAAGCGCAAGCCGTAAGAATGTGTGCGGTGCCACCTTTCGTTTAGTCCTTGGAATGTCCGCTGGATGGCGTTGCTTCTATGTTGGGAATATATGATGAAAATATGCGAGATGGTGGTACTTGGTGTGTTGAATAGATGGACGAACGGACACATAGACAGATGTATGGATGAACGCATGAACGGATGCAGGGGTGGCTGCATGGACGAACGCAGGGACGAATGCACGAACAGACGCACGCACGGACGAGCTGATGGACGCATGGACGGTCAAACTGACGGACGCATGGACGGACGAAAGCAAGAACGAATGGATGGACGAATTCTTCGCCCCACTCTCCATCATTCACTCCGTGGATATGCTGCCATTTTTTTTTCTTGGGGCACTCGAAATAGTTGCGTCTATCCTTCGGCATTTGAGGCGCTGGAGGAGTGGGACTTGTACCATCTCCTCTTGTGAGGTGGTGGATGGTGTCTGCTCAACAGGCACGTTCAGAGAATTTTCGGACCAAACGGTGCTTGTAGCGGTCCAAGGTCCAGCAGACACGGGGGTCTGCCGACCCTGTTTTAAGATGGCGGAGCCGTACAGGCTGCTATAGGCGTGGGTGCTTGTGGCACTACCGCGGCCACACTTTTTGCAACATTTGCTGATGCAGAAAAGTGTGGCGTGGCGACCCGGTGCGTCATATCGGTGAAGGAGGGAAAAGAATGGTTGTGTAGTGCGAACCCTTTACGTGCTTCTTGACATGACATATTAAATTTGACCTTAGGTTCTCATATTTGTTTCTTTTTTTCCATGTGAGGCATGATCGTGAGTAAGCAGTGGGATCTCCGCCCCAATTGGAACACTTAGTTGTTTCTGAGGTGCAGTTACCGTACATGTGTTGCATGAGTGCACACTTTGCGCAAGTGGCGTGCTCTCTGCAACTCTGCGATACATGACTGCAACGTTGACACTTGAAACATCGACAAGGGTTGGGAATGTATGGACTTCCATGGAGCTTAGAATAGCCGATTTCATTTTATTCTAGTAGGTCACTGGTACCGAATGTAATTAATACGTGTTTCATAGGGGCCTGTTTGTTGTGCGCCATATTGTGATTCGTTGGACTTTGACCACGCTCTGGTCCTGCCAACCTTTGAGCAGTTCACTTTCAGAAACTTCAGTGAGATCATGGTCGGAAATTACGCCACGGACAGTGTTCATTAACATGTGTGGGCCCCAAACGCTACAAGCTTAGACAGCTTATCATAGTGAGCTTTGTCTCGAACCTCCAGAAAAAGATCTCCACTTCCCATCTTTGCCACTTTATAACCTGGCCCTAGTGTTTCTGTCAGAGGTTTTGACACGAGAAAAGGTGAAATGGCTCGGAATGTCTTCTTTTCGTTTACACTGTGGATAACGTGGTATTTTGGGAAGGTCGGCTTTGGTGTGTTGAGCATGAATGTGTCTTCTGTGTGCACACTTTTTCAGGGAGCGATCAGGAAGGGGGGAAAGGAGTTATTTGCCACAAGAAGCTATAAAATGTGGCGGCGATGGTGGCCACCCACCACCGAGCTCTACAAGGGGATGCTAAGGTTGAACAACAAACACTTGGAGATGCTACTCATGCATCGCTTCTATAACCTGCTATAACTGGAGATGCCACTCATGCATCGCTGCATCGCTGCTATAACCTGAGGTTGGATAGCTACACCAGCTTAACCCTCACTGCCAGGAAATTCGGAAGTTACCAGAAAAGAGAAGATGACAGGACAGATAAAAAGTGTGAGAGAGGGGCGAAAATTTAATGACAGAGCTGACAAAATATATTATTAAGTATGCAATTAGCGGTTGAAGGGCGCCGGGCCGTATTTCGCTATCGCGTTCAACTCTTAAACGCGAAGCTTAAGGGTCCCCAAATTTTTTTCTCTGCTTCGTGGTCATTGATGAGTCCGAATTTTTCATTGAGACACAATACAATTGTTAAACTCAGTGGTCTCTTTTTGTGTGACTGACATTTAGTGATGCTTGCCTTTGGCAAAACCTTTCAAAGCCAGCAAAAGCTTTTCTAAATACCTGTGCTAAATAGAAAGATACTAGCAATCAGCAATCTGAAAAGGAAGAGTTCTCCAATACGGGAAGAGAAAAGAATGCAAATAAAGAGAAATTATTGTGAAAGTATTCTTTTCGTGGGCATTGGAAGCTTCCTGCACTACCACATATTGATAAATGTGCTCGACAAAGTCACCTCAGAGCAGCTTGATCTACAAAGATAAAAAAAAAGTTTGGTGCGCAAGGATATTGATTTGCGAGAGTGGCTGCCTTGTACTAGAACTTGCTGTTTGCGTCTGCCGCTAGTTGTTTACTAATGACAATATAATAGTAAGAATAATAATGTGTTTTCAGAATTTTGTGTCCCGAAACACTATATGATTATGTAGAGACGCCGTAGTGGAGGGTTCTGGAAACTTTTCTGACCAGGTTTTATGGAACATTGGTCCGAGTTTGAGCACAAGGGTCTTTAGTATCTTCTCCTCCGTATACGTTGTGGTGGCCATAGCCGGGACTCAATCGCACGACCTTAGCTTGAGTCTTCAACTACCATAACCACTAGACTACTACGGCGGGTAAGTAATTGTTTGCAGGAACTTTCTACATTGAAGAACCTCCCTACAAAAGATGTAGTTTCAACAAATACGTAGGCTCCCTGGTAGGGCATTCGGTTTAAATTTCAGATTATTTAGCCATCTATTTCGAAAATCGTGTTAGGAACAATTTTAACGTTACAATAATTTATTGTTTTCATTCAATGGCAATGGTCAACACAACATAATACAAATCCGATTAAAAAATTAAACAGATGCAAGGATAGGAATGGAAAGCTGCTCAAGAATACTTTTACAGGATTCCTGACCCTAAAACAGTTAGTCCGCAGACACGTAGTGGTTTAGAAAAGTATACAAACCTACAAAGTACAAGCATCATGCAAACAGGCAAAACATAAGCAAATTTGGCAGCAAATTGTTGCCACGCCGGCAGCCAAGGTTCAATTCTTACTCACCCCCGTAAATTACAATTATGGTAATGTTATTTCTAGTTCTCTAGACTTTTTAGTCAGACAGAAAGTGAGGAATTTACGTCAACAGCCAACGACGTCAACGCCGATGCGACATCGGAATTTCGGTGAAACGAGCAGTCTAACGGTATGGCGTTCCTCAAAAAAACATGGTGTTTAGCAGTCGCTTACTGTCAGTGATTAGAGTAGCAAAATTCGATTCGCCCTTTTTCATGCTTGTAGTGCTACTGTTATGGATTTAGAGGCTTGTGCAAGGAGCGAGGACATGGCATCAATTTCACCGAAGAAAGCGTAATTCGCAATGGCGAAACATGGGAGACCCTTTTGCCCTTGGGCGTACTCGGGCTTATTATGATGCTAATTGTGATATACAAAACATAGCCTCAAGTCCTTGTACAAAGACCCTTCATTTCTACAAACCTTTAAATTCTTCAGTCGTGCTTAGATTTCTGGTATGGAAACGCTTGAAAGTCGCAGTAGTAACCCCACCACCCAATTTTCACTAGCTTTCGAAAAACTACAGCAATCGTTATTATTCGCTCTATAAAATGTGTTCTTGGAACTAGCAGGGTCGGTTAAAAAAGACTCGTTTCGTGATGGTTCTCATGGTTCTTCTCTCGCTTCAGTGCTCTAACAACTGCACAGGTACGAATCACTGCTAATAAAGTCTACGAGAGGCTTCGGATCTGTTGGTGATGTTGTTTATTCTGAATTGTGTATCTGTCATGGAAGCCTCTAAGAGAGATTTCTCTGATATGCTGTTAGCGTGAGAATGGCAACTCTTAAAAGGGCAGAATAACATTTTCCAGCAATGTGCATATACAGATGCATAAACATATGGCGTAAATCTTGATCTAATATTTTCCCACAAGCTACACCGTAACTAGTAGTCAACAAACCTGCCTCATTCCGTTAGGGCGCGCCGTCTCATCCTGTACCACCGCGATATTGTCTCATTCCGGTTTGGGAACTTCGGTAGGTGCGCAGAAGCTGTGCAAAAACACGTGTCTGATGCCTTGTATGCCTCCAATTTTTATTTGTTCAGAATTAACGGTTCTGCAGTGACACTTGTAGCTCCGTACGATGTGCAATTTGAGTCGATTGAATTCCAAGGCCGAACAACCACACAGAAATAATGTTTTTTTCCAAGTTTGAAAATTACCTTGAGAAACACTCAGAAATAAATTCGTTTGGTGAGTTAGTGCCTAATAACTTGAAATAAATAAAAAGATGCCAAAAATATATTGATGTGCATTATGTTGAATGTTGGGGCTCATGTATATAGATCTCCTTTAGCGAGCAATTCGTGAACATAAAAAATTTGGGAGATCTCAAGGCTTATGAGATCTAAATCTGCTGCCCTTAGATAGGCTCAATGAAGCACAATTACAGGCTTCCTCGGCTATAGTTTTAGGTTGCATTATACTAGCAAATGTTCTGCCCCAAGAAGTTTCTGGTCACCTCCTTTATCAGACCTTAACAACGCAACCGCAAGCGCGTTATCGAGCTGGTGTGAGGTAAGAAGCATATCTTCACTTTTATAATCAATATTAGTAAATATCAATTTTCTTGCGACCATGGTTCAGCTTCAAACAATATTTATTTGAAAATATTTCCCTAAATGAGGGACGGAAAGCGTAGAAAATAGGTGGGCTGTTCGGTGACGCTTTTCTTGTGCCCCTTCGCTGCAATCAGGGCACATCGGCGGACAAAATGGGGTGCTGTGGAGGGCCTGCTGTCTGTATAGACTGAAAAAGAGTAAAGAGCATAGCAAAGGTTGTTCGGTGAGAGTCATCACGAAGGAAGGTTGTAAAACATAGCAGAGGAAGATAACAAACTACAAGAAGACAGTCATAAAGAAAAATGTATACGAAGAAAGGTACATCAAAAACACGAGGCAAAAAATAAAGAAACGGAACGAAAATAGTAAATAGAAGTGAGAAGACACACATCTTGGTAGAAAACAGCAGAAGAATATATATATATATATATATATTGAACCTATAAGTAACTAGTAGCTGACCAATATTCTCTCGTATACAACCTAAAGACACCAAGTCTGCAAGTACGAGACCCTCGTTAATAAATAAGGGAAAGAAGTGTATTATAAAGGGCTTGTTTTGCCATGTTTTGACACAGTATTAATGAGATCTTATAGACAATAATGCCAACGAAAGTATAGTGGAAGTTATTACACCGAATCGTAATGTGAAGAAAACAAAGTGGATGAAAAAATAACTTCCCATGAGCAGGAATGAAACATGCGACCTTTGAATAACGCGTTCGAATAACTGAGCTACCACAGCGGCTATCCTCTCAGCCACTTTATTGGGTATATGTGTGAATTGAGGGGATGACGACGAAGTGATTCTCTTGCAGAACGCTTGTGTCTGTGTCTCAGTATTTTCAATTTGTTTTCCTGGAAGTACTGGGAGCTGCCGCTCCTTCCTTTGCGGTGATGCTTCAGGACACACCTGAGAATGTTCCAGGCGTGCAACCGTCGCGCCGGGCTTTGTCGTCCAAGAAGCGTAGCAACGCGTCGAGTGACACGGACAGCGAGGCAACCGATTTGTACTCGGACGGCTTTGAGTCATCGGATGATGACTTCACGGTCTTCATGAATCGATCTACAAAACGAAGACTGCTGCGGACGGCATCGTCGGCAAGTGTTTCCACCGTTAAGACTGCACCACAGCGGTGGCCGCACACCATGCTGTTTATGCCCGAAGACCCTGCATCTAACTTGCGACTCCTCAACAGGCAAGTTATTCCTGTGCTTCTCGAGGAACCCGCGCCGAATGAGATCGAAAACGTGAGGATCAATGCACGGAAGAATGTCCTTGCTATAGACGTTATGCACCGTGGTGCACTGCAAAGCCTTCGGCACATAGCAGATATCGGCAACGTGAAAGTTCGGCCAATGGTCGCTACAGGTTGTAATGGCACTGTAGGCGTCATTTGTGATGTGGATCTTTCCATCCCAGCTGATGACCTCCCAATACTAATAAAGCCAGCAACAGAAGGCACCCGCATCACGCACATTACCAGACTCGGCAACTCACGCTGCTTGAGGCTTGTGTTCGAGGGAGACAGCCTTCCCGCGTACGTCAAAGTTGGCCATGTTCGCCACTGAGTGCGTCCATACATACCGAAGCCACTGTAATGCTACAAGTGCTTCAAGATGAGACACGTAAAAGGTGTCTGTGAAAACAAAGTTGTGTGTCCACGGTGCGCTGAGTCTCACTCAAAAGACGCCTGCGGTGCCACCGTGTTACGATGTCCAAACTGCCACGGCGCTCATGAGTTCTCATCCAAAGATTGCCCGCGAGTTCGAAACGAGCACGCGGTACTCAGGCGTATGGTGCGGGACAATTCAACGCACAGGGAAGCTGCCGCTACACTACGCCGACAACGGCGTCGTGGGCGAAGACCATCACGGAAAAATTGCTCGACCGATAGAGAGATGTCATCCTCTATCAAAGAGTCTGACCCACAAACACCGAACTCACTGAAGACGGATACTGCCAAACAGAAGAAAAGGACAGCAGTCGCACCTTCCGAACAGTGGCCCTCACTTCCACGAAGTCAACCTACTTCGGAGCTGCATCAATTCCCGCCGCCCTCGACGACCCCTCAAACCAGTACCAGTACCATGCGTGTACTACTGAGTAATATAAAAACTTCGTCTGCGCAGACCGCACTGCATGTTGCTGGACACCCTGAGTCCGGTGCATGCAGCTCTTAGGTAAAACCATGGCCATCGAGGCACCGTCGTTTCGAGCGGAAATCAAGAATGCATCTGTCTTTCAGTGGAACGCCAGAGGACTGAAGTCGCGCATGTCTGACTTTAGACAGTTTGTATTTGTGAACCACTTCCCCATTATTGTGATTTGTGAACCCAACCTGTCTGCTTCAATCAAGCTGTCAGAATATGAGTGCTTTATGTCCTCCCCTCACAGAGACTGCAGCAAAGTTATTGTATTTATGCGCCATGACCTTACTTACGTTCACCACAGAGTCTCGCTTGATGAAGGGAATCAGTATGTGTGCCTTACTGTGAAGAAGGATAAGGTTGCTTTCACGATTATCGGAACTTACTTATCTCCATCTAGCCACCTTGACTGCGAGTGCTTACGCGGTATTCTGACATCGACTCCAAGGCCATGGGTTATCACTGGCGACTTCAATGCCCACCATTTCTCATGGGGAAGCTCCAGGGTCAACTCTAGGGGAATAAAACTGCTGTCCTTAGCCTCGGAGTACAAACTCGGTGTTTGTAACGATGGAAGGCCTACATAT
This sequence comes from Rhipicephalus microplus, assembly GCF_013339725.1. Lineage (NCBI taxonomy): Eukaryota > Metazoa > Arthropoda > Arachnida > Ixodida > Ixodidae > Rhipicephalus > Rhipicephalus microplus. The sequence goes on along the minus strand of NW_023609366.1, from coordinate 32,222 downwards.
TTACGCGGATCAGCCTATAGCAGCTGCCTGGACCTTACATTGGTTTCTCGCTAACTTACCAGGAAAGTGCACTGCTTTTCGGATCTGGAAAGCGGAGCAGCGACCGTATACGAACTTACTTGTGTATAGAAGGTATTACCAGCTCCAAGTCTTCAAGAGGCCTCAAATACAGCGATTGGCCGAAATTCAAAATGTTAATGGAAGACTGCTGTACCGACGCCTCATCAAATAACCTAGAGGACTCGATAAAGGATGTCCTGCAGAATACCACGCATTCACTAGTCATAAGCGCACCGGTTTCGACATCAAGCTTGAAAAACTTGGCGCGATACGCCGTCGTGCACAACGAAGGTACCGACGGATAAAGTGCATGGATGATTTGAGGATGGCTAGACGCATTCAAAAGGAAATGCAGCGGCACATGGACAAACTGGCTAGGCGACGTTGGAAATCTTTTTGAGAGTCGTTGGATCCACGAAAGCCCTTACCACTGATATGGCGAACTGTCCAGGGTCTTAGCACAACCTTGGGTCAGTGACACCCGTTTACATCTCTGGCACTTCACCTTCGATGCAGAGAGATTGACGTCACAGAATGTTTCTATAGAAAAATTGCCGGTGATTCCAATTTCACAGTATCGAGAATAAGAACATTTGAGAACCCACCGCCCTCATGTGATCTCCGTATGGAATGCCAGTTTTCTATGGATGAGCTAGAGGCGACACTAGCACTGTGCAGACGTTCTCCAGCACCCGGACCTGATGGCATCACCTATCGTGCCCTTTGTAATCTTGGAGACGAAGCTCGGAAGGCACTCTTACGCCTATACAACGACTCCTGGCAGACTGGTACGGTTCGCCAGGCATGGAAGTCAAGTCGCCTCATTCCACTTCTAAAGGCTGGTAAAATCTCTTTGGATGTTGCCTCATACCGTCCTATCGCACTTGCCAGTTTTGTGGGAAAAACGATGGAACGAATGATTCTAACACGAATGGAGTGGTATTTAGAGCACTACGAAATCTATCCAGTATCCATGACCGGATTGAGGCGCAGCCATTCGTTATTCGACAACGTTGTTGATCTGGTGACATATGTTCAACACTAGAAAGCCTGTAAGAGACTGTGCGCCGCCCTGTTTCTAGACGCTAAGGGGGCTTACGACAATGTCACCCATGAAGCCATTCCTAGTGCTTTGGAAACAGTAGGTCTTGGTGGCAGGATATATATGTGGGTGTACAGCTACTTACAGCTGAGGTCATTTTACGTGATGACAGCGAATGGCCCAACACCTGATTATTACAGCAGCCGAGGAGTTCCTCAGGGAGGAGTGCTAAGCCCTACACTTTTCAACCTAACTCTCATTGGTCTAGTCGAGCAGCTACCAAGCGCTGTAGAGCTTTCTGTCTACGCTGATGACATCTGCATTTGTGCATCAGGTGTGTCAAGGCCTCAGCTTTGCGCCCGCCTTCAAAAGGCTGCTACAACGACGTCATGCTACCTTCGTAAACAAGGCCTTGGGGTGTCCTGCGGAAAATGTGCAGTGGTAGCGTTCACGCGAAAACCAATGTCTGCTTACAGCATATCGGTTAATGAAGAATGTATATCGTTCAGCAGAAGCCACAGGCTCTTGGGAGTCATAATAGACAGAAACCTGTCGTGGACTCCACACGTGAACTATGTGAAGAAGCGGCTGATTGCAACATGCAACATGTGCAAATTCCTTGCGAAAAAGAATTGGGGAGTACCCATACCATTCATGCTACAACTGTACAGAGTGCTGTTTATCGGATTCTTGCGGTACAGCTTACCTGCAATATCTAACAACGGCAGGACCAACCTCAGCGCCTTTCGGAGCATTCAAGCCCAAGCACTTAAGATATACCTTGGATTACCACGCAGTGTTTCAACGGCTGAAACCATTGCCATCACTCAAGATCACTCGATAAAGACGCATAATATTACCAAGAATATGCGCATGCACCTCAGGCATTATGCCAGGACCCCTTCTCACCACCTGGCGAGCCTAGCTGCTGAAAGGCCCCGCACGACATACGGCACTACTGTCTACAAGTATCGTTCATCGTTTACTGAGACGTACGCACCTGCATCAAAGCCACTGCTTCCTCCTTGGAGCTTGAAGCGGCCGCGAGTTCACTTAATAATTCCAGGAATGGGGAGAAAATCGGACTTACCGACACATGCCCTGAAACAACTGAGTCTATTTCTACTGGAACAAAACTACAGTAACCACGTGCACATTTACATGGATGGCTCTACTACGCCCTCTAGTTCAGGTGGAGCAGTGGTTATACCATCACAGGGGGTAACTCGGTGTTTTAAGACTTCACATGTGACGATGTCAACGACGGCAGAACCCGAGGCTCTGCGCAATGCACTGGAACTCATCAATTCAGAAGAAAGACCAGGTAAGTGGGCTGTGTTTTCTGACTTAAAACCAGCGTTACAGTGCCTGCTATCAGTTCTCCGACGCCGATGCCACGACCAGTTGACCTACCAAACCATGAAACTTCAGAACCTTTTAATACAAAAAGGCCACGACATTGTCTTGTAGTGGTTGCCTGGGCATTGTAGTATAGGCGGCAATGATTCTGCAGATCATGCTGCTCGCACGTCACATAAAGAAGCGAACAGCGTTCCGATTCCGCTTTCAAGAGCGGATGCGGCGAGGCAGATTGGTCAGCTGGCCCGCAGTCTCACACTGACTGAGTGGAACACATCAAGCGTACGACGTACAAGACTGCACGAGCTCGACCCTTCACTACAACTCCAGCCTCCACCCGGCCTACATCGACGTGCAGCTTCGCTTCTCTATCGCCTTTGGCTGGAAGTTGCCTTCACAAAAGCATATACCACGTTAATTCAAATTCTCCACAGTGCGGCGTGCGGTGTTTGCGGCACCGACGAAAATATCGAACACCTGCTGTGCCATTGTCCTCGTTTTGCCTCAGATAGACAAGTACTTGCCAACGCAATGCGGCGAGTGGATGATCGGCCTCTTTCTGTGCAGGTGCTATTACAGCAACGTCCAAATGCCTCGACAGCCCACAAGGCAGTGAAAGCTCTGCTGTGTTTCCTGAGAAAGACAGGCTTGTCTTAACACCTCTGACATGTGGTAGAGTTCTACACGCTGCAGTGAAATTACTGTCAATCTCTCCCCCACCTTTTTTTTCTTTTCCCTCTCTTCCCTCGTTCTCGTCTTTCTTGTCTCCTTCCCCAATCCCCCAGTGTAGGGTAGTCAACCGGATGTCTTCCTCCTCCTTCTATGTGAATTGAAACGTAGCAGTGTCAGTCAGCGCCAGAGTTTATATATATATATATGGCTGTACGAAATGCCTGAGCGATTAGTGTATTGAGCATCTATTGCCCTTTATGTTGTTTTTTCAATGGTGTGGTGGCACAGCCTACGTGAGACGCCTAGTTGCAGCAGTCGAGTTGGTCGGATAGTTGCAGCAGTCGGATAGTTGGTCGGATAGTTGAGCAGGTCGGATAGTTGGCATCAGCTACTCCTTTCCACGTAATAATTACAGAAAAGATAATAAAAACAAAATAGTATATGGAGAGTTCAATATAGGTGAGTCCGAACGTTTTCGTTTCAGTAGAGAAGACATGTAGCCGCCACGGGCATATTTAACATAGCTCGATGAATAGGGGCTACATATCTTTGTGTCCTCGAAAAAACATAGCAGAGCCACAACGCCTACAAAGTGTGAGTAAAAATAGTGGGTAACGACTCAGAATTCAGAATTGCACTACAGAAGAGCATAAAGCCGTCTGACGGGCTTCACTCTCGATGAAGCCGTGTCGACAAAATACTTCTAGGGCACGCAAACATGGCTCCAGACGAAAAAAGAAAGCAGGTACCGCTGGGTGCGGTTTATGGGTACTCAGAAAAGAATTGGCAGATTCAAAACACAATGAGAATCGATAATATGGGAAGCACGAATGAGAAATGTTGATAATGTCACTTTAAAATTGGCACAACTTTTTGAGGAAAAGGTAAATGATGCCATGCATGACTTGCGTGTCATGATTATCATGTTTGAATGTGTTGTTTACCTTCATCATCTATTTACGTCATGTGATACCAAATTGAGTATATGTGGAGCTAGTGAAATGGCCGCAAGCATGCTAAGAGCGTGGTATGTTGTCATGTCTTTACATGACACACGTGTCAGGATTATCATGTTTGCAACAGTCATATATTTAGTTGTCCATTGACGTCACGTAACACCAAATTTGGTATAAGTGGAGCTAGTAAAACGGCCGCGAGTGCATAATGAAAGGTCCAATATACTCCAATGTACCCTTGACGCGCGCGCACGCTGGATACAGCACCGATACGTTAGCAAAACGCGAGCACTCTGCAGTTTGACGCCAGGCGCGACCAGCGTCCGTCGGTGCGACCCGACTGCAACCGGGGCGAAATGCGACATGCTAGATTTCGCGGCGATGTGTGAACCACACAACACTAAGTCTCCCTCTTTTCGTGACGGAGGGACGGCGGACGCTCTGAAACGCGAATGCGTCAAAGCAACGCAGCGCGGCGCGAGCCTGCGGGTATATGGCCGGACCGGCGCCTGCCGTGGCAACGCCGGCGTGAGGCGACGAAATGAACGCCGGCGAGCACACACACCGCGTCACATCGAAATGTATTGGCGCCTTGACTCTGGCATGTAGTCATGTTCTCACAAGACATCCATCTCATGATTATCATGCTTGCACCAGTCGAAAACCTCATTCATCAATTCACGTCCCGTAATACCAAATTTGGCACAACTGAAGCTATCGAAACGGCCACGAGCGCATCATCAGTGTGGCATGTAGTCATGTTGTTACATGACACGCATGTCATGATTATCACGTTTAGATGTGCAGTTGATACGTCGTCCGTTCGCGTCACCTTTTTGAGTTTCGTAATTGTGAAGCTAGCAAAGCAGCCGCGAGTGCATCATGAGCATAGCATGTACTCATGTTGTTACATGACGCGCATGTCATGTTTATCATGTTTGCACCAGTGTCATAATTTAGTCATTCATCCACCTCACGTAATATCAAGCTCGGTATAAGTGAAGCTAGCGAGACGGCCGCTATAGCATCATGAGCGTGGTATGAAGTCACGTTCCTACATGACACGCATCTCATGATTATCATGTTTGAATCAGTCACGTACTTTCGTCATCCATTCACGTACAGTAATACCGAATTTCGTATATGTGACGCTAGCGAAACGGCCACGAGCGCATCATGAGTGTGGAAAGTAGTCATGTTGTTACATGACACGCTTGTCATGATTTTCATGTTAGGATCTGTCGCTTGTATTCGCCAAGCAATCATGCGATACCATACCAGTTTTGCAACATTCCTTGTGAACGAAACAACTGCAAGAGCTGCAGGGCCACTAAATGTAAATCATGATATCCATGACATACAAGTCATTATTTTCTTGTTACGACTAGTCAAATGTGTTCGTCATAAAGGGATGTTATGCTATACCACTATAGTATTGATACGATTATCATAACAGCCACGAGAGCTAAAAGTCTAGGTGGATAGACAGATAGATAGATAGATAGATAGATAGATAGATAGATAGATAGATAGATAGATAGATAGAAATAGCCGAAGTTCGCTAAGAATTGCTTCGCATATAAAAGTGGCTAGCGATTCTGAGTACTTGGTACTCTAATATGGGTATGCATAAACCCTATGGAAACCTCAAAAATTGCATATGCTCATACGCAACCTCTGATGTGTTTACAAGAAATTTATTTAAACTATGTATGGAGCATTAGTTACTTGTGACGAATCAGTACTCAGGAATACACTAACAATTTCGCAGTTGTACATCACATCACCACAACACAAAAATTAACGTTTTCACATAGAGCAAACAGAGTAAATCTGATCGACGGTATAACAAATGCATATAACTCACACCTGACACTATAGGGGTAGGTGCATATACCTTTCTACGGTAAACCAACCTGGCGGCAGCCTCATCAGGGCCTGAGATACCAAGGCAAACACCCTTAAAACCAGCTTCCACCACTTCGCGCGGCCACAACACAACAATTAACATTTGCACATAGAGCGAACAGCATACATCTGATCAACAGAATAACACATTCATACGCAGGTGCACATACTTTTTTATAATATCAGCCCACCTGGTGGCAGCATCACCAGGGCCTCAGACACCAAAGCGAATACCCTAAAAGCTTGCTTCTATGGTATCACGGGCCAATCCCCCTACTGCTATTGCGCTTGCTGTCACAGATCACGACTACAGCAAGTGACCAAGCTTTCCCTCTATGTATATTACGTGGAAAATTACAACAATTTTCACCACAGTGAACATCGAGCAGCCATGCCAAGTCAGTGTCTTTGAGGCCTTCACCTTTTATTTGAAATCCTCATTATTAATACTAAGGTACCTTTTTATTGTTTTCTGCGACCAATCGCGGATTATCTCTGCAGGGCTGTGTTGCGACAACGTTAGATTCATTCAATTTCCAACTGTAGTGGCTACTAGTAGCTACCACGCCCCAATATCCGCAATGAAGCAATCGATCAAATGTGGGCCACACGTACTAGAAGACATGGTCTGGCTGAGCACCCATTCATCCTTGCCAAAGAGGGTATATCTGCAAGAGAGTTAACAAGAACCATCTGGCCCTGTAGGTCGTTTACTTGGTGCAAGCACTTACCTTCAAGCAAATACCTTCTGTCTCTAAATAATACAAGGGGTAAGAAGCAGAAAAAAATTCTCACATGCTACCTTCTTGCGCTGACACACGCGAACTACAGCGCTCTAGAAATGTGAAGTAAGCAGCTCATATAGACGAACAAAAATAAGAACGAGGGGACAGGACAGGACGTTACCTTGCGACTAACTTCATTCCAAAAAAGCTTATTTTAGGGGCTAAGCTCCTTAAGCAGTGAGTCTTGCATCCTAAATGCATGTAACAGTAGTAGAAGTAACTGCAGTAGTAGTAGTAGTAGTAGTAGTAGTAGTAGTAGTACTAGTAGTAGTAGTAGTAGTAGTAGTAGTAGTAAGGGGCTACCTCTAATTTAGTCCTTGGAATGTCCACTGGATGTCGGTGCTTCTATATGATGAATATATGATGAAAAGATGTGAGAAGGCGGTACTTGGAGCGTTCACTCGATAAACAGACGCATGGGCGAACAGACAGACAAGCAGACGAACGGATGGATGGACGCACGGACGGACACACACTCCAATATGGGGACGGTTGGACAGACGGACACATGGACGGACACACGGATGGTCGCTAGAACGTACGGAAGCGCAGACGGACTCATGGACGCTTCGCCACATCATCATCATTCACTCCGTGAATATTATGTGGTTTTTTTAGTGGCGAAGCTTTTTACAACGGCACCCGTTCGTCCCTCGTAGACGTTGTAGTATGTAACAAGTATAACATTTTGACCTTTAAGATGGCGCCGGTGAGGGATTTCTTCTGTGCGTGGTTGAACAATAAGAAATAGTGCTCAATGCTCATGCCAGTGGCTGTTAATGGGGAATAAGAGACAGGAGCATGCGGCTTTTAGTTAGCGCGCACGCTGCCATCCCCATTAGCAGCTATTGCAAGTACATTGAGCACTATCTGACAAGAAAGGGTTGCAACTTTATACTCGCTGAACGTAACCTCCTTGGTTTTAGAAAGGTTTAACGAGCGTTGGACCGCTGTGCCATGAATACAGTGAACTAGTACTCGAGATAACCATGAACACGAGGTAATTAAAGTGGGAAGTAGACCCGAAGTGCAAGCCGTAAGAGAGTGTGCGTGTGCCACCTCTAGTTTAGTCCTTGGAATGTCCGCTGGATGGCGGTGCTTCTATATGGGTAATATATCATGAAAAGATGCAAGATGGTGGTACTTGGAGTGTTGAATAGATCGATGAACGGACACAAAGACAGATGCATGGATGGACGCATGAACGGACGCAGGGGCGGATGCAAGGACGAACGCAGGGACGGACGCACGAACAGACGCACGCACGGATGGGCGGATGGATGCATGGACGGTCACAAAGACGGACGGATGGACGGACGGAAGCAAGAACGAATGGATGGACGAATGCTTCGCCCCACTCTTCATCATTCACTGCGCGGATATGCTGTCAGTGTTTTTTCACGATTTCGCACCTTCTTGCTGATCTTCACTTTCTACAGACACCACATTATTCTTTCAGTATACTTGTGACCTACACTGTGGCGTAGGGAACACCTGCAAGCTGAGCGTCTCAGAAGCGACTCAAGGCATTTGTCTCTAAAGTACAACCTTGTCCATTTATCTGCCTAAGACCACATTCCATAAGTAGCCAAGCTGACTACTCAAAAAGAGCCCCGTGACTCGAGTGCAGGTACACAGCATTTGTTGTCATAGTCTTTACCTTGTAGTCACTCGTACGCGCATTCTCCAAGAATGCTAATTAAGAATTTGCGTTTCCACTCCAAGATAGTCAATTTGGTATTGTAGTCGAGAGGACTTTTAGTTTAAGCACGTAATGTAATAATGGAGCTTATTCAAGCAACTCGCACCACGGTCACTACTTCAAAAAAATATTAATGTTCATGATTTTAGTTCCTACGGCTGCATCGAGAGTCCCAACGTTGACGATTCCTTGTACCGGGCTATCGCAGGGACTTCTTACAGCTGGTCCACAGTAGAGTGCGTCTCAGCCTCGAAAACAAACGCTGGTGTAACTAAAGTCGCGGTGTGTGACGTCAAGGCAAGGACTCGCCTTCTTCACCTCCGCTTGCCTCCTTTTTCTGCTCCCACCACGTACTCGATCCTCAGCGATCCGTTAGGAATTACTTCTCATATGCGTGGCGCAAATCTCTCAAGATACAGTGTGAAAAGTTTCATAACTAACAAAAGTAATCCAGGCTGTAAAAAGTTTGCATAATTTAGCTTAGGATATGCAGACTGCCGTTCGAAATGCTGATTTTATGTGAAAATTTTTATGTTTATGTCAACATGTCCGCACTTGCAGTTGCGCAAGACATGGGTAAATAATCAAGGCAAAACATTTAAAAAATTGAGCTTCTGTCTTCCGCAGGTTGACAGCCGCGTCACTGGTACATCTCGTTGAACATTGATGATTTATATTCCTTCAAAAGTTCACGTGCCACAATGTCTTGCTCTCACCTAGTATGCGAATATTGTAAGGTCTAACGGACACTTGCAGAATGTACAGTGCCGGGGTCAATGAGAACTTATCATTAATAAATGCGAAGCATTTCCAAGCGAACTTCGGCGACTTTGAGCGTATATATATATATATATATATATATATATAAATATATATATATATATATATATATATATATCTTGCCGCCTGCGACTTTTAGCTCTCCTGGCCGTTTAGATAGCGGGATCGATACCAAACTGGCTATGTCATAACATGAATGTGTGAAAAGCATCAGAAACTAGTCCTAAGAATAAAATCATGACATATGTCATGAATGTCATGATTTACATTTCATTCTCTTGCGGTGGCTTCGTTCACATGATATGTTGCAAAACGGGCATGATATGACATGACTGCATAGCGAACATAAGTGACAGACCCTAACGTGGAAATCATGACATGCATGTCACAATTTTCCTGTTATGACTAGTCGTGACTACACCCAACGCTCATGGTGTGCTTGCGGCCGTTTCCTTAGCTTAGCATCTACTAAATTTGGTATAACGGTACGTGAATGAATATTGAAGGTATGTGACTGATGCAAACATGATAAATATGAGATGCGTGTCATGTAACTATATGACTAGATGTCATGCTCATGATGCGCTTGCAACCGTTTTGCTGCGTCACATATACCAAGTTTGTTCTTATGGGACGTGAATGGATGACGATTGTATGTGACTGGCGCAAACGTGATAATAATGAGATGCGTGTCATGTAACAACATGACTGAATGTTACGCTCATGAGGCATTCTGGGCCGTTTCGCTAGCTTCACATGTACTGAATTTGGTATTACTTGACGCGTATGTATGACATAGGTAAAGCAGACGTCTTAACATGAGAATCATGATATGCGTGTCATGTAAGAAGTCTACGTGCAACACTCACGATGCGCTCGCGGCCGTTTTCCAAGCTTCACATATTGTCAAATTTGGTGTTACGTCACGTGAAAGAATGACGAAGGTATGTGACCAGTGCAAACATGATTATCATGAGATGCGAGTCATGTGAGAACATCACTTCATGCCACACTCAAGGTGGCAATACAGTTCAACAACGTGACCTGTTTCGCATGCGCGCCGGCGTTCGTTTCGTCGTGCCAACGTTGGCGATGCCACGCCAGGCGCCTATCTCTCTGCCATATACTTGCAGGCGCGCGCCGTGCTGCGTAGCTTCGATGCAAGCGCGTTTCAGCGCGCCCAGCGTCCCTCCATCACGAAGAGAGGCAGACCTAGTGCTGTCTGGGTAGAGCTGGGTAATCTCATGGGTGCGAAATGCAGCATGTTAGATTTTGCACCGGTTGCCGCCGGAACGCGCCGACAGACGCTGGTCGCGCAGGTCGCATCAGGCGTCCGTTTCGCAAGTGCAGCGTCGCTGTGCCCTGCATGCGTGCTCGTCAACGTTACGTCGCAGTATATAAGGCTCTTCAAGATGGTCTTGCTCGTGGCCGTTTCGATAAGTCCACATGTACCAAATATGGAATTACGTCACGTCAATAAAGCACGAAGGCGTATGACAAGTGCAAGCATGATCATGTTGACACGCGTGCCTTGTAAGAATATGACAACGTGCTACGCTCATGATGTGCTCACGGCTGTTTCACTAGCTCCACATATACCAAATTTGACATCACGTGTCTTGAATAAACGACGAGGGTAGATGACACGTTCAAACTTGATAATCTTGATATGCGTGTCATGTTAAGCATGACTACATGCTTCACTCACAGCATCTGGTGGTCGTTTCACAAGCTCCACTTACACCAAATTTTGTATTAGGTGACATAAATGGACTAAAAATGTAAATGACTGGTCTACAAATGATAATGATGATATGCGTGTCATATAAAATATGACTACATGCTACGATCATAGAGCACTCGAGGCCGTTTCGCTAGGTCAACATATTCCAAATTGGGTATCAAGGGACCTTAACAGATGACAAAGGTAAATGACACGTGCAAATATGATAAAGAAGACCTGGAAGTCATGTACGGTATAATTTACCTCCACTCGTAACTTTGTGCTGAATTCAAAGTTACATATTAACCTTCCTCATTCGTGCTTTGCATATCATCGGTTCCCACTCTACATGAGATCTGCCAATTTTTTTATTCCAAAACCCATTTATTCATTTCCCTGTCATCAACGTGTCGTCCGACAGGCCAATATAAACATCGCCGCACGCAAGATAAATTTTGTAAGCCACGAACGTTGTGCAAGTTACAAACGACCTTGCATGCTTTTGACCACAAAATACCAAAATGCCAGCAAAAAACGGCCGCTGCTGCATTAATTCAACAGAGGCTGGCCAGCTTCCGAGCGACTGAAAAACTATTGGGTGATCTGTACTCGTTCGCCACCACCTTTCAGTTGTGGGAAACTTTGCGCATATACGGCTAAATTGATTGATTGATATGTGGGGCTTAACGCCCCAAAACCACAATTAGATTATGAGAGACACCGTAGTGGGGGGCTCCGAAAATTTAGACCACCTGGGTTTCTTTAACGCGCACCCAAATCTTAGCACACGGACCTTATACGGCACAATCTGTGGCCCTTATTTCACCAGGGGCATTTTTTTTTCTTGCTCTCAAGTATCTGAAGCCGTGTTTTCGCTACCGCTACCATAGCAGAGTAAGAGTGTCTGCCTTAATTCAGCTTTCCTATTTGGTGGTGAAATTTTGCCCACAATTCGTAAGCACGAGACCGCATCAGTGCATTTTCAAGACACATTGGTGCTTTTGCCCTCACAAATTATGTGTGTGCCGAGTAGTAGGGTAAGAATTACTTGCGAGACTGGGGATAGTAGGCCCAGCAAATATGTGGTCGTAATAGCCTCATAAGTAACTATCAAGACTTCGGTTTCTCATCAAAAAGCATAAAAAAGCCGTTTCTCGTGTTGTCTGAAAAAATAATAACATCGTCCACTGCATCAGTTGTCGTTACAGAAAAGATAAAATGCAAGTGCACTAAAAAATCGTCAACAAATCTAAAAATGTGTAGCTACAGAACATCGTCAAAATTCAAAGCCAACTCTTTGGGACAGCAGCAAGAAACAAACGACACTAAAATGGCGCGACATTTTACCCCAACGCAGATACCTTACATAAGAACAGGTTGTACTGATCTTCGCGAGAAACAAAAGTCGAGGAAAGATAAAATAGAACAATGAAGTTATGAACTCAGATGCCTTCGCTACTCTCCAATGCAAATACTTTATTCTCTTCAAGACATCGCCGAATTATTGAGAATAGTTCGGCGTGTGGACGCAAAGGGACGCAATGAAAACGAAAGCATTGCTTCTCACGACTTTAACCTCAGTCGTTATTGAATCGTTCATCGGAAGCGCCCACAAAGTTCACACGCACCGTGTCAAACTTAAAGCAAAAGTTTGCTTCACACAAAGCCTTGATTGCCTACTACGCGACTTAGGGAATATTTTGGGTGGTAACCACAGTCTTCTGATGGCCCACGTCCATTTTAGGTTTTGGCGAATATTGTTTTTGGCACAAAGAGGGTGCTTTCGTCTATGGACTGCACCGAGAATTGTCTAAATTAAGCGATTTGCTGCAAAATATGACTGAATCAACTAGAGCGTGATGCCAATAAACAACACATATGCTTTCCGGGACAAAACAATATGTTTGAAATATTACATTTTCTTAAATAAGTGGGGACTGAATTAAGAAACGTTTACAGTACATGGTATAGCATATTTCCCTATTCCACACCCCTGCTGGTATTTACAGCCTATAGGGAAAAAGAACGTAATTTTGCTCATTAATCATTGCATTCAATGTTTCCTTTACGTTTACTTATATCCTCACTTTTTTTAGAATGAGTTTTGTCTTGAGTATATGCGTATATGAAGGCGAAATAAATAACGTTTTCGGGCACGGATTACAATTACTCTGCTCCTATAATATTGTGTGAATGTATTGCTTTGTTGCATAACACATCCTGCGGCGGTACGGTTTCTTGAACTGCTCGCGTGATGCGCAATGGTGCACACGGGAAATAAACAGACAACTTCGAAAAAGAGAAGGTGAAATGACATAACTCAGTATGAAAAAAAGTAACTCCCACCTTATTTTTTCATAAGGTTAGCAGCTTGAAATTTTATGTGGCGCCTGGCACAAAAAGCCAGACGAAACAATGGGTAATCAAAGTCTCAAATGTGTTTGTGCATTTCCGTAAGTCTCATTTCTCCTATTTCTGTATATTGTAATTTCGCCACAAGAATTTCTAGAGTTACTTCTTTTTTAATAGATACACACGGACTTCTCTGAAGACTACCGTTTTCTTGAGCACTTCCTTGCAAGAAACCTGATTTCAAATATATATTTTTTTATTGTGTTCCCTAAAGGCCCGAAGGCATACATTGAGGGAACAAAACTGAATAATACAGCGTAGCACAAGCTCTGAACAGACATCTAAGATCGTACTTGCGACATCTTCGTGACACTAATATCAACGTCCCATGAAACTAAATGAATGTGCAAATAATAAGTAGACGTGTAATTCAAGCCTCTCAGACATATGAAAGTGCTATAACAATGCAGGCGGCATAGCAACCAAAGAACCACTAACACAGTTTTTCGAACAGAACTAAACGGGGGGGATATGAAACACTACAGTGTTACTTAGGTGCCAGCAATGTTATGTCTTCTGAAAGTGAAACAATGTCCAATTACTAAAAAATACGAGTAACTCAAACTTCTCATATGTAAAAAAATGCTTGAGCAATAAATACACAAGACACCGAAATGCAAGTAGGAAGAACAGAATTACGAATTGAACTTTAATGAGCAAAGTGTCAAGAAAAACAGGAAAACAAAAGCGGGGGGAGGACGGAAATTGACAAGATTAAGTGTAGGCGGTAAAGTGACATTTTAGACTGCTTTAAACGCATTATGATTAGTAACAACTGCAATATCAGCAGGAAGCTGATTCCAGTAACGGACGACTCGTAGTAGCGGCGGGAAGTTAAAAAAGGAGGGAGAGGAGGAAGAGGAGGAAAGTTTAAGCAGAAGGACAGGGAGGTTAGCCAGTTCTTAGACCGGCTGGCTACTCTGTGCTGAAGAAAGGGGTGAAGGGAATAAAATATGACAAAAAGAATTGTTGTGAAGAGAGAGAGAGAGAGAAGTTACAAAAAGCAGAAAGGCAACATCAAAGAGTATAAGACAATAAAGTCTGTCTCTAAGGCCAGTTTTCAAAAAAAAAGCGTAGCAGAGCTTTCAAAGCCTTCTGGGCTGAACATTGGCTCGGCCATTGACCCAGAATCCTTTGTTCCGACAAAGGGCGATCATCCAATTGATCCAGAGCTGCAGTCAGTTCTTGTCTTGGTGCGTTGAAACGGGTGCACTGACATAGAAGGTGCGCGATGGTTTCTTCGCAGCTGCAGTTGGTAGACGTAGAAGAGCTGGTCATTCCAATGAGATGGGAGTATGCGTTCGTGAAGGTCACTCCAAGCAACAGGCGGCATAGAAGAGTCTCCTCAGCTCGAGATATCCCCAAGGGAAGACGAAGCTGCAGATCGATCCAAGTTATGCAGGCGTGCGTTTGTGAATTCTGTCGAGTTCCACTGTACCAGTGTGAAATCACGTGCAAGCGAACGAAGTCTTGCAGCTGCGTCGGTTCTTCAGATTGAGATGGCTGTGTATTGAGTTCCGTTGTGTGCAGATCTAGCGGCCTCATCCGCGCGGTCATTGCCATATATACCGCAATGAACTGGTATCCACTGATACACTATGCTGTGCTGTTTCTCGATTGCTCGGTGATGAAGAAGCCGTATTTCAGCTACTAACTGTTCATTAGGTCCATGTCGAAAGGGTGACATAAGACATTGAAGAGTTGCCTTCGCGTCCGAGAAGATAGAACAAGTTCCCGAAGGTTCTCACGCTATAAAATCCACAGCTGCACATAAGGTGGCAAGTTCTACAGCTGTTGACGACGTCGAGTGCGATGTCATCATTTTAATTGTAATGTGCCTCGCGGGAATTAACCACCGCTCCTGCTGAGCTTACTGAAGACACAGAGCCATCCGTGTAAATGTGAAGGCGTTCGTTGTGCGACTCTTGCAGGAAGAGTAATGTGGCCTGTTTCAGGACTAGATGCGACGACTTTTTTTCATTTTGGATGCTGAAATTGTAAACAGGGCTTTGATTGGGTGCAGGCACCACAGTGGTAACGGCGGCAGTGCTGCATGCGTGAAGTGCAATGGAAGCACTGCGCAATGCTGAGCTACATTTGTGCTGAACGCTGAGTGGGGCCTAGAAGTTCATTGTGAGGCGAGGTGATGTGTTGGAAGCTGAGCGAAATGTCTTAGGTGCATTCTCAAAGCGTCTAGGTGGATGTATGAATTGACTGAATAATCTTGCGCAATGATGACTGTCGCTGCTGTAGATGGGCATCTCGGGAGGCCAAGGCATATTCGTAGTGCTTGGGCTTGGATCGACTGAAGGGCTCGCAAGTTTGTTCTTCGGATCTCGCAAAGCACGAGTAAGCTGTAGCGCATATAACCGAGGAACCGAACAGTGTAATGTTGAAGCATTGCTCGTACCGATGCCCCCACGTTTTTCAAGCAAGAAACCTCAGAACGTGGGTTATCATGGTGAGTTTCATTTTCAAGTGAGAGATGTGTGGGCTCCAGGAGAGGTCGCAATCAACTATGACTCCGAGGAATCGGTGGGTCTTCACGTAGTTGATCGTGCGTCCTTTGATCATAATAACAAATGAAATGAACTCATAGCTTTATGCGTGAATGCTTTAAGCGAGCACTTCTCTTGTGACCGCTATAGTCCCTGTTCTTTCAGGTGCTTTGTCGCTAGTGTAACCGCTCTCTGAAGCCGGGCGCGCAAATGAAGGCATGTTATGCCTGATGCCCAGATGCAGATGTCATCTGCAGATATTGATAGATATACTGATTCTGGAATGCGTCAACCAGGCCGAGAGGCGCTAGATTGAAAAGTGTAGGGCTAAGAACACCACTAGGCACACCACGACGGATGCAATGATGCGTTGTTGTGCCATTCTCCGTCTGTACAAAGAAAGTTCTACTTTTCAAATAGCTTTCAATCCAGTCGTAAACCGGACCTCCTAATCCACCATTTTCCATGACATCCAGAACGGCTTCATGTGATACATGATCGTAGGCACCTTGCACTTCCAAGAACAACGCCGCAGATAACCGTTTCAGTCTTTTTTGACGCTGCACAGATGAGACCAGTTCAATAACGTTATCAATTGCAGACCGCCCACGCCGAAAGCTCATCATAGCATCAGGGTACACTTTGTAGTGCTCCAGGTACCACTCTAGGCGAGTCAAAATTATCCTGTCAATCACATTTCCAAAACAGCTGGTAAGCGCGATGTGGTAATAAGAGGTCAAGTCCAGAGGAGATGTACCTGGTATAAGCACAAGGACGAGGCGGCTAGATTTCCACGAATGATGGACTAATCCGTTGTTCCACGAGCCGTTTTACACGGATAGAAGGGCCCGTCAAGCTGCTTCACCGAGGTTGCAAAGAGCCATGTACGTGATCCCATCCGGACCAGGCGATGAAGATCGTTTGCATGCCGTCAAGGTGGCTTGTAGTTCCTCTAGAGAGAACAAGGTCTCCAAACTTGAATCTCTGGAGACCGGGGTGTTTTCTAGGTGACGCGTGGTGCACGCGAACGCCTGACCTGCAACTTTCATGCAGAAATCTTCTGTTATTTCAATTTCGGTGCGGCCTTGGCGGAGAGACAGACACTTAAAGGGGCGATGTTGATGTGGCGATGTTCGTAGGCCACGAACAATCCCCCATGTCTGCGTCAAAGGCTTTTGTGGATCCAACGATTCACAAAGAGACTTCCACCGAAAGGACTGAAGCGAATATTCGTCGCAGATTTTTTTTTCTGTGAGCGCCCTGCCTCCCTCAAGTCGTGAATTGGCCTAGTGTGCCTATATATTCATTCTGCACGACGACGGAGTGCTCTGAGCCATTCCGATTCCGCTTCATGTTGACAACATTTTGAAGTATGTTCAATATGATAAGTCGCTTCTTGAGCAGGACCTCTAATTATATCCTCGAGGGTGTCAAGAGGAGGCGCTTCATTTTCTTGACACTTCTCTTCCGTCAGTGACTAGAACTTTGCCCAGTGTATGTGAGTCGAAGTGTCGTAGTATTGCGATTTTTCCAGGCCCTTGATTTTTAAATAACATGGTATGTGGTCACTTCCATGAGTTTCATAGTCTGCAAACCACTTAAACATTTCCATTTAGGCTTCGTTACACAAATGGCAAGTCATGGCAGCTGCTGTATGTCGTTCCCCTTAGAAACGGTGGGCCTGCGTCGGTTACAGAAAGCAGCTGCTGCTCCAGAGCAAAGGAGAATACTCTTCTCCCACGACGGTCTATCTTCTCACTTCCTTATAGAGGATGGTGAGTGTTGAAATCTGCGGTGATGATCCATAGTCCAGGTGTGATTGTTAGCGGTGCACGTAGTCTTTCAGGTTCAAAACGGCTTGAAGGGATATATATGCGCCCAATAGCGTGAAATTGAGGTCTCTACGTTTTACTGTCAAGCAGACAAGCAGACAAGCAGACATACTGATTGTCATCGTGAGGAGCTACACAGTGCTCAAATAGGCAAGGTCGCATCTGATATTTACAATGACTTTACTCTCTTCGTTGCAGGTAGCGGACTTGAAGGCTTCGTAACTGGATAGTCGTATTGCATTGTGTAGCCGTGGCTCACAGATAACAATAATTGGAAACTGTTTTTTAAACACAAATTGTCGGATATCAGAAATACAGGGCTTGAGGCATCTGGAATTTCACTGAAAAATCGAGGCTCATTTGACTTCTTTAGGAAAGGCTTGCAGAGGTGGAGCCATGGTGCCTTTCCAGACTTGATGGCACCAGCTTCAGTGCATCCACTAACTAAAGTGCACTCTTAGGAGCCGGACTGTAAATGCTAGTGAGGAGCATACGAATAGGATTCATGACGGCGTTTACCAAGGCTACGATTTCTTTATCACGGCTATCACCGAATTCTCGTTCCGAAGTGATTGTAGACGAGCGATGCGGTGGCTCAAACGGCGGGTCTATCCTTTGCAGCGCTGGCCATGCTTCACGTGAGCCAGTGATGCTTTTGTCTTGCTTTGATGATTTGTCGTCGGCGTGTCTGGACGCTTGAGATGGTATGCCGGCAATCATTTGGTGAGGTGCAGTCCTTGCTTCAGCACTGGACCTCCTCAAGAGACTCCGACTACGAGCCCGCCAGCGTCATACTTTGGCAGCGACCTCCCTGTGAGTTTAGCCGTCCCGGAACATTTGTCTCAACACTTGCATTTCCTTTTTCATGCTTGAGCAATCTTTCGACAATGCTTCGTGAGGGCCATGACAGTTTTGACATTTTCAAAGTTCTGTCTGGCAAACGTCTGCGCTATGCGATTCTGAGCATAGCGAGCACACAGCCAGGTTTGTACAAACAGCACTGGCATGTCCCAATCTATACCATTTTCGGCATTCAAGGGGCTTCGGTACGAAGGGTCGCACTGTGTGTCGAAAATGGCCGACCTTGACATGCGATGGAAGGCTGTCTCCCTTGAACAAGAGCTTCACGCAGCGTGAATCGCCAAGGCAACGGGCTTGAAGTATGGTAAGTTCTGCTGACACCAGTTTGATGAGAGCAGCAAAGTCATTTTCGCTGATGAAAATGTCGGCATCGTAGATGACGCCTGCAGTAGAGTCGCGGCCATAAGGTATGTATGAGTGAATATTGATGTTATCCAACGTCTTGACGTTGCTCAACACTTCCAATGTGCTTCGTTGGGTGACGTCTACGGCCATTTATCTGCACGTTTGTACGGTTTGTACGGGCGAAATGAGCTCAACTTTATCCTAATGATCAAGTCGCGACAATACACGATGCGCTTATTTGTTATGGAAAGCAGCAGGTGATGACAAATTGTGCTACATTTCATAAAAAAAAGAAGTGTGACAAGCCTGTACTCTAAGGCAAAAGGGCGGTAAAAGGGTGTGTGGTTCGTCCTTTTGGGGAATATTGGGGCTGCCACAACCATTATTCTTTTTAAAGACTAACGGCACCAGGTCTAACAGTTAGTCCCCACAGGCGAGCCCAAGGAACTAACATTTAGTTCTTACATTTAAACCTTCGTGAGTAACCGTTAGTCCCACAATTCACCTCAAAAGACTAACATTTATTCCTCACATTTGCACCTTATAGAGCAACTCTTAATCCCCACATTTTCGCCTTACCAGGCCACCGTTAGCCCTCACAGTTGCACCTGGCTGAACAAACGGTTGATCCACTCAAATACCCCAATCAGATGAACTTTCTGCCCCCAGTTCAAACATTGTTTTTTTTTATTTTCCCCCAAGCCTAATACTTTTTCACCTGTTTTTCGGCGCATTGAGTGACGAATTGCGCAGAAAAGAAAACGCGAAAAAGTAGTTGGTCACCTATGTGTAACTGCTTTCGAAGTCACGGCAACAATGAAAGGCTAAAGTGAGACATTGAAATCTTTTGATTTTTTTACATACGCATGAAGTTTCTTCATTCTTTTGAGTGAATTCATGGTGATGTGTGCAAGTCCAGTCTCGTTGTCAAATCTTGTTCACTACTTGGGGAGCTCCTCCGATGGAAGCGATAGATGACAGGCATTGGAGACGCCAGCACACGCAGCCTTCTGCCTGTTGTGTTCCCACGGCTGCACGTACATATTATACAAAAATAGATGGACACACGTGACCGAAGATGAAGATGCACGCATATGACAACTGTGTGGACGTTAATATAAAAAGAAGCGTTAAAACATGACACAAAAATAACTTTATCTTCACATCTCTTACAGTCCTTCTGTAGCGGCTCTGACGAAAGAGATGGGTGACAGGCATCGCAGACGCCAGTGCACAGATCCTTCAGCATGGTGTGTGCCCATGGCTGCACAATAAATATGCAAAATAGTGAGTCACACATGACAAAATATGAATACAAATGCACATGAGAAATACGTGCAAGGTGAAATGAAAACATACGTGAGATATGGCATGCTAATAATTTCACCGTGATGTCACACATCGTCAAAGACTCATTTCGATCCGCGTAGCGTGACAGTTTAGGAACGGCGACCGCAGACACAACTCAACGAACCACCGTGCCGCTAACAAGTCGGAGAGTCCTAAGCGAGGGACGTCGTTCAGCTCGAGCAAGCGAACGCGAGACCAAACACGGCGCTGCACGCGGAGTGTCTGCCGACAGCGAACGTCAAACAGGAGAGCGAGCGTACGCTTGGCCGCCGCCACGAACAGCACCGAGCTGGTTTGGAGCTAGCGCCGAAGAGATCGACGGTAATGCGGCCTGTTTTTCGCCGTCGTGGCCAACGGTCGGCGCCAAGCTGCTTGCCTCTGACTGACTTGAAAGCCAACTGTAAGGGCCAACAATTTTCAGTGAGTTCCGACGCTAGCGAAAGCCCCGCCAGCCCGTGCTGGTGCCCTTACAGCGCGCGCCATACTACAGCCAAGCTCTTTACGCGAACCCACAACGTGTTTTCGACGACTCCCAACACAGCGACGAGTTCTCAGCCCAATATCCTCAGCCCGGAGCTCATCGCGGCGACGAAGACAGGCGAGCACTCGATGAGCGAGCGTACGGGAGGCCGACGGCAATGGCGGCCAATTTCCAGGCGGTCGCAAAGCGCAGGTGAACTGCAGACGCCGAAGCTGACCTTCGCGATGCATTTCGTGTGTACGATATACAACACGACCGAACCCGTTGCCGGCAAGCACGATCCGTATCGTTCACGCGACAAGTAGGGTAGATTAAAGAACGATAACCTACTTGCCTTAGAATCCAGCGCTGTTTTCTGCCCCGTGTCGGACTGAAGTATATGTCTGACAGGCCTGTTGTCTACTCGGCCACCATATTGGCCTTCCCAACTGTTGCTGTCGTGTGTTGGTCGTGACTATCTTGAAGCCATAGATATACAGCGCAGCATGGTGACGTGTCGAGACTTGCTCCAGACTTCATTGGTGCAGCGAAACGCAAAAGCAGCAGCCCACGCTCATCCAAGCGTACACACAAGCACCACGTCGTAATTCTTAGATCGTCGAATCCAGGCGGCCGTGGTCGAGCACTCCGAGCACGACGCGACACGAACCGTCGCCGGCAAAATACGGCGAAAGACTGAGCCAGCAGAGGAGGCGAAAGAGGGCTGATCACCTTGGCAACGCTTTTCGCGCTGCCTGCAAGCCCCTGGTGGTTCATTCCTTTGGAGTGTGATTGGAGACTAAGTGTTTTCGCGCGGCACGCTTCCCTCTGTGGTTGCTCCTCATCGGTCTATCCGTTCATCGCGCGCGCCTATCAGGCTCCGTTACTCCTTTTCCGGGTAATTTTGTCTTAGAGTGTAGCGTTACCAGAGGAAGATCAAACAAAGTATCAATTTCTGTTATACTTCATATTTGCAGGTAGGTTTTGGTGATAAATCGGATGGCGTTTGCGTACAAATTCTGATTTAGGAAAGATGTATGTCTGATGCAGGTCGCAGATTTGCCATACATATTCAATTTCTGAACGTACCAAAAAGTTGTACGAAAAACGTTTAATGGTGGTGTTCACTGTACTTACGTTGCTCCATGTCCAAGGGACGGCCGACAGCTCCCCCATGGTAGCCATTTCAAGGGACGGCTTTCAGCTCTCCCATAGTAGAGTGCCGAGTACTCGAAATCGTTAACCACTTCTTCTAAACACACTGTACAGTACAGAGTACTCTAAATAGTTAACCACTTCTTTTAAACGCCGCACGTTTCGCCGAACAAAGCCAAGTGTCCCAGATGCTTTGCTAACCATGACGTCTATATGGGTGTTCAATGTCAAATCAGATAACACATGAACGCCCAAGAACTGGCTAGATTTTGATGAGGTTATGAACGTGTTGTTTAATGGGTTGTATAATTTATTTTGACTTCAGCAAAGGATATCCATACTTATGTTGGGGTTAACTGTCCATACAAATCTTAGTACATGTGAACTTAAGAAGCAGCTATGACAATGTCAATTTGGCTGAGATGCAATATTGAATAGTCTTAAAAAGTGACTAAATACTTTCCAGGGTTTTGTTGTATACGTTATCAAAACTCGAGCCACATTTCGTCCCACAAGGACAGAATATCTCAGCGAAGAGAAATAAATTTGATCTATACACCTTGCGCATCATAATAAGCGTGCTACTTGCGATAGCTATGAACAGTAGCAAGTTGAAAACTGTTGTTGTATAGTAAGTACTGAAATTGGAAGCCACTATATAAACCAAGAATCCATCTGGCTCACGGTGGTAGTTCTTGCTCATGCGACTGATTAGGGCAACTGCAGGACAGTGTCAGAACAAGTCATGGTGGAACGCAGCCTAATGACACCTAATAAGTGACCTTAAGTCATTACATTTTCCATTTAGGTTTACGAATGCGTAGTTGAACTTCTGGTAATGCTTAGGTTAGGATAATTTCCGTTTTTAATTATGCTTGATCTTTTTGAATGCGCACATTCTTCCGAATAATATGAAAAAAAAACAGCTGGGTATAGCATTACATTATCACCGTTCGTTCGGTATTGCAAGAAACTTTTCTTGCCACATCTATTGATGTCCTAAGAGCCATTTTGTTGTAGCAAATAGTATTCCACGAGATTTTGAAACAAAATAACAAAACCTCGTCATAAAGACCAAGAATGCAAGGAGAACAAATAAAAATGTTGTTGCAAGTGTTTCAATCTGGTATTTCGAAACACCAAAACATTATTGTTCAAAATCCTTCATTAACCCGTTCCTATTATAATATTCATGATTTACTTATGCAGAGTTGTCATAAGGGAATTAAAAAGATTGTGTCCAGTTTGCTTGAAGAAATGTTTCTGAAAACTAAGGCGCAAATTACCTTTGGTGTCTCAAATTAATCATAACTCCTCAACTACAATACAGAGATATAGAGAACCAAACGTATCAAATATGTGTCAACTTCGTAAAAGAAGTGAACGTTCACTCAAACTTTAACCTTCAGTTTAGACTCTCCAAATGAGATTGCACAAAAGCCACATTATAGAACGTCTGACGGCAGAATAAATTTTGTTCCGCTCAAAGAAACATGCCACAGTGCACTGTATAGTATTTGGTGATTGATTCTACGAAGTCCTTCGCTAAGAATTCCGCTACTTTTCTTTCGTACCCTCGTCACTATAGTTCTCTTTCAAGACTCTACCACCTAGGGAGCTCTCTTCAATCGGCAGTAAGGGATAAATTATGAGTAGGATAAAGAAAGAAAACGAACGAACTATCTGCGCCTCTCTGGTTGGTACGGTCACCATGGAAACCAACAATTCTTAAGCGCTCCTAATTTTCTTGGCTTACGCGGCTGGTAAATGTGATCAGGAGCTTTCTTTTTGTTATTTTTTGTTCTAATTGCTTGGGCGAGATTGTTTTGCAGACTTGACCTTCCTAATTGAGGAATATTCAGAGGGTAAGCTTGCGTAAGATTGTACTTCTCGGCACAGTTTCTACCTTCAATAACATCGCAAAGTTCCATGCCTTAAGAAAGATTACGCTTTCGGGTATTCCGATAGGACGCCTTGGAATTCAATTCCCTGCTACATTCTCACGGTCTAAACTGAAATGCTTGCCCCGCCGTGGTGGTCTAGTGGCTAAGGTAATCAGTTGCTGACCTGCAGGTGGTGGGTTTTAATCCCGGCCGTGGCAGCTGCAGTTCCGATGGAGGCGGAAATGGTGCAGGCCCGTTTGCTCAGATTTGGGTGCACGTTAAAAGACCCCAGGTGGTCGAAATTTCTGTAGCCCTCCACTACGGCGTCTTTCACAACCATATGGTGGTTTTGGGATGTTAAACCCCACATATCAAACAATCAAATCAACTAAATTGAAATGCTTTGTTTAACAGGATGAAATTAAGCGTGTGTGTTCTGCGCTTTAGCAGCATAAGAAACACAGAAGCGAAAGTTAGAAAAGTAAAGATTGGCCCTCTCCTGAGAACACATTAGCTAGAAGATGACACACTGAAAACTTTAAAACTATAAAAATATGCGCAGGCCTCCTCAAAATATTTTTAACACAAACAATTGTGTAATCCCCGGGACAGGCGTTTGCTGGCAATACAGTATGGCCTATACTTTAACGCGAGAGGGTCAAAGAGCTCGCTTTGCGGAAATTCAGGCGCTGGTGTTGAAGTCTTCATCGGCGTCGTTCGTTTTGTGTGAAAAATATCTGTCTGGTGCGTAACGGAAAAATGTTGAGTGATGAAAAAAAATTAATAAAAATTCCGGTTCCCCGTGGACATCAAAACGAGGCCGTTTGCGTGGTAAACGGGTGTTCAATCGCACAGTGACGCGACTGCATGAAATGCATCTGAAAGAAGTTTCTCTAATTGAAAATGCGGTGGAAGTAACGTTGATTGTCAACGCGATAGTGAATATCCGGTTCCTAGAACGCCAATAACCATTTTTATGCTTTTTATTATATGATGCTACTCTAGAACTTTGAATTGCGAATTATTACGATGTAATCAATAAAATCGAAAGTATCTCATTAGATTGTGTCAGCGAAGCTGTCGCTTATGTTCTGTTTATTCGGCAGCATGCTTTATACCATGAGCCCTCATGCGCGTGAAATCCTTTAGAACTTGCTATGCAGCCGCTACGTGGTCTCAGAAGAATACGTACATAACGTGTGCATAGTCGCATGCATACCTCATGGATCTCGCAATGTGCGTGTTTACTTCGCTTTTTCGAAATTGCGTAATCTAAGAAAAAAGGAGAAGATTGACGTCTGCGTTCTCTCAGTGCACTTTAAAAAAACCATCTCGGATGGCTCTCACTCTTAAGACGTCTTAGGCTAACGCATAAGGTATTTTATTTGGTATTTTGCTTTTGCCTAAATATATAACAGCCCCGATTTGAGCTTACAAACATTGTGTAGCAGTGCTCGCAAAGCGTAAAAATTATCACAGCAACGCTGAACCGTTCGTTCACCTATATATTTTATTAATTCTATACATATAGTAGCTTAGATACACGATTGTTATGTCTATGCATTGAATCGTTAAGGTACTTGTTTACCGCTCTGCTTTGGTGTTATAGAATCAGCTACGTTGGAGAAAAACTGCCTTTTTTTTTCTTTGACAGGAGAAGCAAAAGGTAGAACACGTTTCAAAACAACAAAAAGAGCGCATGCAATCGATGCTGTGGATCACGGCACAAGCACAAATCTCTCAGCGACTGTTCTCGGTGTGTATGTTTTCACAGGACCAATAAAAAAAAGAAGCATTGCTTGCCGAACCCATTCTGCCAAGCATTCCAAATAAGTGGAGCCAGAACAAAAAAAAGTGTAATCATCAGGAAGAGCATTTCATTGGTTTTTTCTACCAACGGAGTGGAGTGGTTGGGAAAAAAAGTTCGGCTTGTGTCATCAGTGCAAAAAGTAGGACCAGACAAAAAACGCCGTAATAACTTGACTACTTCTATACCTACGTTGCGTTTCTCCAGTTTTGAAACAATGGAATCGTCACACGCAACAAACGCACATAGAAAAAAACTACTTACCCTCCTTCCAGCAAATTATTTCTCTTTTCTCCTTTTATTCCACTTCTGTTGCAGTGGAGACGTGCAAGTGAGAGCTATGCCAGCTGCGTTCGCGTACGGTTTTCTGGGGCTCCTTTTTTTTATTTAGAACCACGTAATAAACCTAAGGTCGGACCATCTCACGCGACACTGGTAGGCTCACTTCTTTACAGGATTTTTAATTAGTTCATTCTTTGTTCAGACCTACAGGATATCCTCATCCGGTTCCTTTAACGTCGGCTTCTGGAGAATATACGTGTCAGCCTGAGACTTCCCAGAGGCTTCTACATCTAAGTAAAGGAGTGGTCTCGTTAGATCATTAATTTCTTCGCAATTCCAGAAAGAATGTTCACTTTGAGGACTTTCTCCTCGTGGTAATATACAGGAAGCATTGGGGCGTCGCAGAAACTGAGTGGCCGTTCTGCTATCAATTCGCATTCGAAAAAACTGCAGGAAGAAACAATAAATTAAAATTGCGCAAATGACATCGAAATGTACATTAATTTTTCTCGCTATTGTGGGTTGAGTTGATGTTTTTTTGTTTTGGGTACTGCAACGAAAGTTTCGAGGTAACTACACCGTATCCACAATACAAAGAAAGTTGAGATGTTTTTCCTGAGCTCTTGCTAGCGAATGTTATCGTTTAAGTGGTGAATTAGTACCTTGCTTCAAGGAAGTGGACAGCTAAACTGTGTGTGACTAGGTTCTATAAAAGTACGTACTCTGACAAAACGACGCTCAACAGAAGAACTTTCGGATATCCTCAACTGTACTTATAGCTTTTTTACTAGCATCGTGGTACTCAGTTCTCACGGATTGTTTTGCCTCTTAGTTTCGTGATTTGATGATCGTTCTAAGTTATGGTCAGTGGTTGGCTTTTGGGATTTTGTCGAAGGCTCGGTGAAAGGAGACTGCTGACTGAAAGAGAGCCAGCGCCCAAAATATTACGGATAGACTCGAAAACAAAATTTAAAACCGCTGTCGCAGAACGCGCAACCGCAGCTGCTCGCTTCGCTAGCTTCCATTTCCACAGGAGAGGAAGCAGCGCGTTTATTTATTTTATTTATTGATACTGCAGTCTCAAGCAGAGACTATAGCAGGTGTGACACATTGATACTTGATATTAAAAAAGGTACCATAGTTTTCAAAGAAAATACATGAAGTGAAAAATACACTGCATAGAGATAAAACAATAAGGCTATGAAAATGAACAAGAGCAAAACAAAATTTAACAGAAAATAGTAACTGTAAAATGCAAGAGTACATGAACTAGCTGAATAAACACAAAAAAGTATAAAATTTCAAGGAGAAAATTTATGAAATTGAACAAGATTATGCAATAAATTGAAACAAATAATAAAATAAAAGTATATTGAACGGTGTTAACGAGCTACTTCAAATATCGTTAAGCAAAGAAAGCGAGGCTTGTGTTACAATATTGTCGGGGAGGTTATTCCAATCAACAATAGTTTTAGGGTAAAAAGAGTATTGAAAGCAGTTCTTTCGTGGAAGTAAAGGGGTTATCGTGGAAGAATGTCTTTGCCTGGTTTCGTAATCCTGAGAATAAGTGATAATGGGAGAGGAGTCTATGTTATAATGCCCTTAACTATTTGGTAAGATAACTTCAGCCGGCGAAGTCTACGCCTATTGCTAACTTGTGGCAACACAGATCGTTTGTTTAGTTCAGTAATTGATGAATGACTATACGAGCTATATATGTAGCGAACTACTTTTTTTTGTATTCTTTCAAGTTTGCTGATATTTGTTTTGGTGTATGGGTGCCGAATCGGCACGGCATATTCAAGCATAGGAGATACAATGAACTTGTATGCAAGAAAACGAACGAAAGGAGTTGATAATTTTAAGGATAGTCTTAAAAAAATAACTCGCGCAATGCCATATTCGTTACAACATCTATCAGTTTCGACCTTTTTCATGCATCACGTAGCCGTCTATATAGAGTATAATAACATTGTTATCAGTGGTGATGTCATTTATATATATATATATATATATATATATATATATATATATATAGATATATATATATATATATATATATATATATATGTAATGGAGTATTGAAGCAGTATATATATATATATATATATAATCCATGCCAGTAGAGTATTAATTGTTATAATAAAACCTAGTTTGTGAAGTAATTTATTATGCGATACTTTTTGATAGGCCCAACAAAATCTATGTATATAGCGTCTGCCTGATTTCCTTTATTTATACCTTCGGCAAAATCATGCGTGATTACGACTAATTGTGTACTTGTAAAAGACCCACGTCTAAAGCCACGTTGTGCATCTGTTAAAGCTTTATAATTTTCAAGAAATTGAACTATATGTTTCAATATTATGTCCTTGAAGATTTTACAAGAAGTACATGTCAATGAAATGGGCCGATAATTTGTGATGTTGTATTTTGCACCGAATTGAAAGAGTAGTTTAATTTTTGCGGTTTTCGAGTCTTCCGGCACAAACCGTCACCGAGAAAGTTTTCGAACAATACGAGTAAACACCTCATGGATCGTTCGGCATATCTTTTTAAAAAGGCGTTCCGGATATCGTCTGGGCCAAGGGATTTTTTTAACGCCTATGTTAAGCAGAAGGCTTAAAATAACCTGCTCAGTGATTCTCACATCACGCATAACGTGGTACAGACATATTGAACATTGAAAGAATATTACTATCTGTTGTAAATACAGATTTAAAGTGTTTGTTGAAAGCAACAGACACAGCTGTGTCATCAGTAATAATATTGCCACTTAGTGAAAACGAGGTAGTGAACATCGACTCGGCTTGATCGATCTCCAAAACTTTTCTGGGGACGCTCTAATAAAAGAGAGAAGTGATACAGCATAGTAATTTGCCTCATCCTCCCGAGTTTGTAATTTCAGTTTTGTGGCTAATGTAGCAATAAAATCACCTAGTGAAGAGCAAAAAGAATTTCTGTTCTTTCCATTTTTCAGTCTCCTAAGTTTTGCGTTGTAGCTGGATCATTTTCGGGTCATACGAGCATTTTTATTGGGTGATGTTTTAGTTATTAGTGACACATAACGTACTATACATTCCTAAACAACGTTTTTGAAAGCTTGCCATAGATCACCTATGTTGCAACTGTTTTCTTAGAAGCAATAAAAGAGAGATCCTAAAAGTCAATAATTAACTCATCATCGGCGCGAGAAAAGTTCGAGTACTCGCAATTGACACTTAGCTGATCATGCGGAGCATCAGTTAAAGTTAAAACCACAGATCTTTGTGATCAGATAGTATTGGTAGATTACCACACAACACTTTATTTTGAACAGTACACACTAACAAAAAGAGATCTACGATTGATATTGCACTTTGAATTCTAGTAGGTTGGGATACAACCTGCAGCAAATTGTAATTAAAAGCTATGTCAAGCATTTTGTGTCAGTTAGATCAGACGAATGCGTAGAGAGAGTGTTTCAATAAATATTCAGAAATGTGAAATCACCGGCAAGTATTAAGCACTCTTCTTTTTTTTTATCACAGGACATGTAATCATCAAGATTTTCAAGAACCAATACAGAGGAGTCAGATGGCCTATAAATAGCTCCAAGAACGTCTCTCATTTCGTTAATATATATAGTGCAAAAAATGCTTTCAGCTCCTGATATTTCAGGCATTCTTACAAGTTGAAAGAGTGCCCTAAATAGTTTAGCAAACCCTCCTCTTCTTCTTTCTCAATCTTTACGAAAGCTCGTGTTGTTTTTCAGAACAAACTCGCTGTCGGATATGTCATTGCTTAACCAAGATTCTGTAAGTACAGCAATACCTGGTTTATGGGTAAGAAACAACGCTTCAAGCAGGATAAATTTATTTACAATGTCACGGCAATTTACGTTAAGGATATTAATTTTGAGTACTCACTTTTGGTTGTCCTTTGTTACACTTCGAAATTTTATACCTTTTATTGTTGGTTTCATCCCAACCGTATAAAATGTCTTCTACCTACAGCTTATCATATGCCATCTTGAGTTTTAAGCCGTTTTTTTTTTCATGTGGTGCAGTTTGCCACAATTTTTTCCGGGTGTCTTTAACACCAGAACAAACATCCTCTGTGACTGAAGCAAACAATTCCTTTAGCTGAAAACATGCCTTAAGTATTGATGTTTTTTCATGATAGTTCAACAATTTTATTATCACAGGACCATTTTTAGCAGAACTTTTACCTAGGCTATGACACGGCTCTATGCCATTGAACGTAACTTCAAGTATTTTGAAGAACAAATTTTTTTGAATATTAGTGGTTAGACTTTCAGTGGTTTCGGAGACGGCTTCTTCAATACATTGTATTATTAGGTGATTTCTTCTGCTTCGATTCTCAAGCTCTTCATTTATGGAAGTGGAGAATCGGGGGACAGTGAAGAGACCACTGTCGGGGGATGAGGTAGCTAACGCAAAACGATTAGCCGAAACGTCACCAGTAGACATGCCACAGCCTGTTTTTAAGGTGATTAGTCTTAAGTCGGATGTAACAACACTTGCGGATAAAGTAGGCAAACAAGGGAAAAGACAGGATAGGTTGGAGGCTCGAGTCGAAAAGATCGAAGCCAGATTAGACACAATAGAGGAGCGTCTCGGCATGCTCTCCACTGAATTTAAGGATTCCCAAACCCAGGTCATGGGCATGTTTCAGCAGCTTCATACTCTATTGGAGGCAAGACTGCCTCCCGTGGGTGGCCAAGTGCCATTAGTCAACCTGGTGCCTCATCATGGCGCCTCGCCAGCAAATTGAGGTTTGGCAGTGGAACTGCAGGGGCTTTCGTCGAAAGCGGGGTAACCTGCAGTTGCACGTACAAAATCTGGACAGTAAACCAGACATAATAGCCTTACAGGAGGCTAGTGGTTCCGTAAAATTACCTGGATTTAAGGCTTTTACAGCGCCAGGAACTGATTCAAGGGGCGTATCACGCGTCTTCACAGCCGTGCTAGTCCAACGCAACATCACTGCCATTCAGCATTCCGTAGGTAGCAGCAGGGAAGACTATGTCTTGCTTGAGATTTTGCCTAAACGAAAGTATGAGAAGAGTCTGTTTTTACTTAATGTGTATAGTTCTCCAAAAGATAAAGGATTGGGCTTGCCACAACTCCTGATTCAAACTCAACGGTTAGCAGCTCGCGCTCCGCTTATAGTGGTAGGAGATTTCAATGCGCCTCACCCGGAGTGGGGTTATATTCGAGCCAGCCCAAAGGGCAATCGGCTTTGGCAAGTTGCCCGGGATCTGCGATGGACGCTGTTAAACAATCCACAAGATCATACGAGGATAGGCAACAGCATAAGCATGGATACCTCCCCAGACCTTACGTTTTTTAGAGGCATCAGTAATGCAAAGTGGATTAACACGGGACAAGCGCTAGGAAGTGATCACTATATCCTTTCCACGACGTTTAGCGCTGCGAAGCATAAAGACAAAGTGAGGGGGCATAGAATTACAGATTGGGACAGATTTAGGAAACACAGAGCAGACACTGTAAACGGGAAAATTAATGACCTGGATGCATGGGTACAAGCGCTCAAGGAGGATGTAAGTAATACCACGGTGGAAGTGCCAGTCGAGCAGAAGGAGTTTACCGCTGACTCGAGACTATTACACATGTGGGAAGCGCACGCGAGTCTCTTGAGAAGGTGGAAGAAGCAAAAACATAATGGCGTCCTTCGCAGAAGGATCGCCAAGTTAGAACGTAAAATCGAAAATTATACAATTGAGTTGCAAGCCAAGCAGTGGGGCCAGATTTGTGATCGCATGAATGGACAGTTTGGATGTAAAAAGACATGGCAGCTGTTAAGGCATCTTTTGGATCCGGCAGCAACAAAATCGGCGCAACGGGGGCAAATGACTCGGTTAATGCATCAATATGAAGGCACAATTGGAGAGTTTATACAGGAACTCCGGAATCGGTACATAACTGATGGAGTAGACGCATGCTTACCACACTACTCGGGGGTGGAAAACTCAGACCTAGATGAAGAGTTCACAATTGCGGAGGGTGGAGTTTGCCATGGGGCAGCTGCGTACTACGTCTGCCGCAGGTCCGGATGGAGTTACTAATAAAATGCTGAGAAACCTAGACTTCAAATCGGTCGGGGCGATCACTGACTTGATAAATGAGTATTGGGTGGCCGGGGAGATCCCAGCACAATGGAAGCATGCTAGGATTATATTTATTCCGAAGCCAGGCAAGAAACTCTGCTTGGAAAACCTGCGCCCCATATCGTTGACATCATGCGTGGGCAAATTGATGGAGCACGTGGTTCTCAACAGGCTTCAGAATTATGCAGAGGACAAGACCATCTTTCCCCCAACTATG